>JANIMX020000121.1:144230-155031 GCA_024582655.2 Erythroxylum kunthianum | reverse complement strand
GTATCTTGTAGTTGGACTATTAAATAGTTAGATGTTCAAAATGCCTTCTTATGTTCATGAACGTGTTGCTTGTCATTCTCTCCTAGTTCAGTATGTTCCCACTGATGATCAACTAGCTGACTATTTGACCAAGCCACTACCTTCAACAAAATTCTTGGATTTGCATTCCAAACTCACTTTTCTTACCAGACTAGTGAGTTTGAGGGGGGATGATAAGAGGTGTAATTCTTACTGATGGGTCTTCTCCTGTAATGTAGTGACACGTGTAATAGTTTGTTAGATATATTGTGCATATATTGCCAATTGCTCTGTTGTACATAATATACGAAAAATATTACAAAAACATTTTTCTGCAACAACCTTCTTCTTCTTCTTCTCTCTCTCTCTTTCTTCTTTCCATGTTTTCTGCAATTCTGATTTTCTATTTCTACCTAGCACAAAATTGGAAATGAATTGTAACAGTTTCATCATCAACTAATGCTTGACGTTTTTTTCCTGACCTACTATTATCGCTTTGCCTTCATCCAATAGTATGATGTTTATATATTTTAATGTTATTTTTAGTTATCAGTATTGTTAAGGACAAAATGACAGTCTAAGAAGAATGTGTTGCTTCTTATGAATGTATAAGACGTCATCGTAGTACTCAAGTAAATAAAACATGTGTCAAGTAGTTAGATGGATTATCATCTGTAGTTTATTTTTTTTTATCTTTTTTATAGGAAACCCATATAACCGTTACAATAACATATATATTGTTGTCTGGATATCAGAATACAAATGGTAACCATATTTCAGAGAATCTTCTCTCTCTTCTCTCTTGTTTTTCTTCATCTCTCTTCTTCATGCTTCAGCTTATAGTCTATTTTTCATCTATCAACTAGTAGTAGAGCTAGATTTTGCACCTAACCATTCAGATCATTCATTAAGGAAAACAGCACGCAAAGTTAAGATGTAAAAAGGATGGAAGAGGTGTTGGATAGCCAACTGAAGGAAATATACAAAGAAATGTTAGAGACACAACTCAAGCTCCAAGATACACAAGCTTAGTAGAGATAAGAAATAGTGGAGCTATGAGAAATGTTTTAACAATACCTAGTAATGTCTAAAATGCATACATATCACTTTAAAAAACTTAAAGTCAGGAGGCATTTAAGGAGGGCAGTTTTCTTTAGAACAATAAACTCGTGTCACTCCTACCTAAGCCATTCACGTATAGTTTCCCTTATTTGATGGAACCGAGCTCAAAAACTGGGTATTTCATGCTAAATAGTTCTTCCTTTTGAACCGTATACTAGGGGACATGAAGGTTAAGATTGCAAGTGTTCGCTCAATTAGGGGCTAGTAGAATGGCACCAAAATTTCATTAGGCATCTCTTTACCTTATAGGTGTAAGAAAAATGGAGAGGAGACTATAGAAACTCCTCTATTTTCTATAATCTCCTCTCCATTTTTCTAGCAAAGTGGTATCAGAGCTTAGGCTCTGGAAATTAAGAGATACACATAGTGAGTTGAGAGATGGCAAGTAATAGCTTGAACTTGTTTCAATTCCCTCGTCTTATCGGTGGGAATTGTGATAATTGGTGTCGTCACATGAAGGCCTTGCTTGGTTCCCAAGATGCTTAGGAGGAAGATGAGATCATGATGACAATTTTGATAATAATGAAAGGTGTAATCAACCCACAAGAGGTCATGGAAGAGGAAGAGGTAGAGGTAATTTTGGTAGAACAAATGAAAGGAGGTATGATAAATCTAACGTTGAATGTTATAATTGCCATTAGTATGGTCGTTTTTGTTGGGAATGTAGAACTAATATTGAAGAAAGGGCCAATCTTGTTGGTGACGAAGAGGAAGGTGAAGAGCCAACATTATTTCTAGCACTTAATAATGAAGAGAATGATGATAAGTGCTTATGGTATCTTGACAATGGAGCAAGCAATCACATGTGTGGTTACAAGGGGAAATTTGTGGAGCTTAAAGAGAAGGTGAAGGGAAATGTTTATTTTGGTGATTCTTCTAAAGTGCAAATCTAAGGGAAAGGTATTATTTTAATTTCCTTAAAATATGGTACTCACAAATTAATCAAGGATGTTTATTATATTCCTAAATTAAGAAGTAATATTTTAAGTTTGGGAAAACTCATTGAGAAGGGGTATGAAGTTCTCATAAAGGATAGTTGCTTGTGGCTTAAAGATCAAAATTCTAATTTGATTGCTAAGGTGTTTATATCAAGAAATAGAATGTTCACTTTGAGCATTAAGACCAATTAAGCAAAAAGGCTAACATAAAAGATGAAGCATGGTGTTGACATATGAGATTTGGACACTTAAATTTTGGTGCACTCAAGACCTTGGGAGATGAGAAGATGGTAAAGGGGATGCCTCACATCAACTATCCTAATCAATTGTGTGAAGCATGTCTCATTGGCAAGCATGCAAGAAGAAGTTTTCCCAAAGACGTTGAATCAAGAGCAAAGGAACTTCTCCAACTTGTGCACATCGATGTCTGTGGTCCAATTGATCCTCCTTCATTTAGTAAAAATAAATATTTTTTGCTCTTTATTGATGATTTTAGTAGGAAAACTTGGGTATATTTCTTGAAGCAAAAATTTGAAGCATTTGTAATTTTTAAAAATTTTAAAGCTCCTGTAAAAAAGGAGAGTGGTCATGTAATGAAGGCTATAAGATCCTATAGAGGTGGCGAATTTATATAAAAAGAATTCAATGAATTTTGTGAAAATAATGGGACCCTATAACTGTTCCTAAACCCCACAACAAAATGGGGTAGCGGAGAGAAAAAAAAATAGAATCATTCTTAATATGGCTAGATGTATGTTGAAAGTTAAATCTATGCCCAAGGAATTTGGGTTGAAGCTGTTTCATGTGTAGTCTATTTATCTAACCGCTCTCCTACAAGGAATGTCAAAGGTCAAACACCTCAAGAAGCATGGAGTGGAGTGAAGCCAAGAGTTGACCATTTAAGAGTATTTTGGAGCATTGCATATGCTCATGTGCCCGACCAAGGAAGATCCAAGCTTGATGATAGGAGTGTGAAACATGTATTCATTGGCTATGATGCAAATTCAAAAGGCTACAAGTTGTATAATCCTAATAGTGGGAAGATTATTGTAAGCAAATATGTAGAATTTGATGAAGAAGAGACATGAAATTGGGAGAAATGACCCTATCATTTCTTTCCATATTTTGAAGAAAGTGATCAAGAAGTTGTAACACTAAATGAGTTTTCTACTCCACCTCCTTCACCAACCCCTTAATTCATAAAGCCTCATCTTCCGAAGGGAGTTCAAGTGAAAGGCTAAGAAGAATGAGAAGCATTCAAGAATTATATGATGAAACTGAAATTATAAATGATTTGTTTTGTCTTTTTGTTAATAATGAACCTCTAACTTTTGATGAAGCTATGGAAGACAAAAGGTGGAGACAAGCCATGGAGGAAAATATCAAATCCATTAAGAAGAATGACACTTGAGAGTTATCAAAACTTCCTAAGGGTCACAAAGCAATTGGCGTCAGGTGGGTGTTCAAGATTAAGAAGAATGCCAAAGGAAAGGTGGAAAGATACAAAGCAAGGCTTGTCGCTAAAGGGTACAAGCAACAAAATGGAGTTGATTATGATGAAGTGTTTGCACCAGTTGCTCGTATGGAGACATTTCGTCTTCTTATCTCTTTAACTGCTCAAATCGGGTGGAGAATTTTCCAACTTGACGTCAAATTGACTTTTCTAAATGATTATCTTGAGGAAGATGTCTATGTTGAGCAACCAATGATTTTTGTTGTCAAAGGGCAAGAGGAGAAAGTCTTACAATTGAAGAATACATTGTATGGCCTAAAGCAAGCACCAAGGGCATGGAATAGCTGCATTGATAAGTATTTCCAAGACAATGGGTTTGTTCGCTGCCAACATGAGTATGCTCTTTATGTAAAAATTTTGATAATGGTGATATTCTCCTTGTTTGTTTTTATGTGGATGATCTTATTTTTACCGGAAATAACCCAAATTTGTTTGAAGACTTCAAGAAGGTTATGTCTTATGAATTTGAGATGACAGATATGAAGCTCATGTTCTATTACTTGGGATTAGAAATGAAGCAAATGGTGAATGACATTTTTGTTTCTCAAGAGAGCTATGCAAAGAAGGTGTTAGAGAAATTTAAAATGTTTGATTACAATCCTGTGAACACACACATGGAAGGTAACTTTAAATTGTCAAAGCTTGATGGTGGAGAGAAGGAAGATCCTACTTTGTTCAAAAGCCTTGTAGGAAGCTTGAGGTACTTAAAAAGTATAAGGCTGGTATGGTTGGTGTTGTTTGTCGCTTTATGGAGTCTCCTATCTCTACTCATATGAAGGCAACAAAGAGAATTCTTAGTTACCTAAAAGATGCACTTGATTTTGACTTGTTTTACTCTCCGTATAATTAGTTCAAGCTTATGGGATTTTGTGATAGTGATTTTGCGGGAGAAGTTGATAATAAAAAAGGCACTACATGATTTGTGTTTTTTTATAGGTGATTGTGCTTTTACTTGGAACTCTAAGAAGCATGTCATTATTACACTTTCTACTTGTGAAGTCGAGTATATGGCTGCAACTTCTTGCACATGTCATGCTATGTGGCTAAGAAGATTGTTAAAGGAGTTTATCATGAACCAGGAGAAGAGTACAAAGATTCATATTGATAATAAATTTACACAAGTTCTTGCTAAGAATCTGGTGTTTCATGATTGAAGCAAGCACATAGATACAAGGTATCATTTCATTAGAGAATGCATTGCCAAGAAAGAGGTGGGGCTAGTTCATGTGAAGACATAAGATCAAGTTGCAAATATTTTCACTAAGTCCCTTAAGTTTGAAGATTTTAGATTATTGAAAGCAAGACTTGGCGTTCAAAAATTTTGTTTTTTGAATTTTCTAATTAATGGTGGATGTTAGAAATAATAATTAGAAGATGAAGGGTTGTGAGTTAGTGTTAGAAGATGAAGGGTTGTGAGTTAATATGCATTAAGAGACATTATTCTTATGTAACCATAAAGTATTTGAAGGGTTATTGTTATTACGTCCATTTAGTGTGTTAATGAAAAAGACATGTAATGGTTATGGGTTAGGTGTTCAAATTTTTTGTTTTTTGAATTTTCTAATTAAGGGGGATGTTAGAAATAATAATTAGAAGATGAAGGGTTGTGATTTAATATGCATTAAGAGACATTATTCTTATTTAACCATTAAGTATTTGAAGGGCTATTGTTATTACGTCCATTTAGTGTGTTAATGAAAAAGTCATGTAATGGTTATGGGTTACTCTACTATAAATAGAGTACCAATCCATCAAGCTTGTGTGCCAAAACAAAAATAGAATCTCCTTTATTTTATATAGTCTCCTCTCCAATTTTCTAATGGAAGGATCCCAACTAGAACGAGTATTTGGTGGCCATTAACAAGAGATTTGGAGAGTAAACTTTTAAAGATCCCATAGGTGACTTTAAGGTTCTACATCAGATGAGGAGTGTACAAGATTTTTGCTTGTTATTCGACCAATACTCCTTCAAGCTACAAATTCCTAAAACATATTTGGTGGGATTATTTTTAAAACATGAGATTGAGTTACCTGTCAAGATGTTGAATCCAAAAACCCTACAATAAGCTTATACCCTAGCTAAAAAAACAATAAGCAATAGTTGCGCTTTGTTTTCTAAACTACAAGACCACCCCCAAGCCATATTTCGAGAATTCCATCACCTCCGTTCCATTGATTTCATACCCCCTTCATAAATTCAATCACTCACTAAGGCTTGTTACTTACCCTAAAATCTTTACCAAAACCCATCCCTCATAAATTTCCATAGAAACACCAAAGGCAACATAACAGTAAAGAGTTTGAAGAGAAAAGATCTAAAGATATCTGCTTTTAGTGTGATAATAATTATACACCAAGCCATAGATGCAAAAGGAAGCAATGGAATATGTTTATCGTAGAGGAAGATGAAACCGAATCTCAAATTGTAAAATCATAAGAGACTCCAAATGGAGCTCCCATAATATCCTTACAAGATATGTCTAGAACCTATATAAATAACTATAAGCAAATAAGGATGTTAGGCGTGCACAAAAGGAAACCTATATATGTCCTTATTGATAATGAAAGCACATATAACTTTGTGGATTCCACCTTAATTCACTAGGGAAATTATGTCTACTTAGAACTGAGGAATCTCCATATGATAGTGGGAGGGGATTTACAATTGGCTTGTGAAGGACTTTAAAATCATTTACAATGGCAGCTCCAAAGAGTAACCTTCTTCTTAGATGTCTTGATCTTACCTTTGGGGGGATGCAACCTAGTCTTTTGGGTTTAGTGGTTGTCTACGATTAATGACATTTTATGCATCTTTAGGAAATAAACTATAGAATTTACTTGACAAGGTAAACATGTTTGTCTTAAGGGAGACTATATAAGCCAGCCTAAATCCACAACTCCTAAGAAATTTATGAATTTGTTTTCTAAACCCTAACTCAATAGTCAACCTATTATGTTAAGGCTTATTTACCTTATAGAATAATAATTCCAAGAGCTCAACTATTGGAACTCGACCTCTCTAGGATGAATATCAGCGAGAACTGAATGGTATCCTCGCAAGGATTAGTTCTCTATTCGCCAAGCCAAAAATCTTGTCTCCATCAAGAACTCAAGATCATAAAATTCCTCTTACGGAAGGCAGGAAGCCAATCAATATTAGGCCATATAGATATGGAAGCTTATAAAAGAATATTATCAAAGAACTAGTTTATGGTCTCTTGAAACAAGGGGTTATTCAACATAGTTAAAACCCCTTTCTCTTAACTTGTAGTAATGATAAAGGAGAAGGAAAACTCAAGACATTTATGTGTGGATTACCGAGATCTAAATAAAAAATTGTTTAAAATAGGTTTCTCATACCCATCATAAAGGAACTCCTAGATGAGTTGCATAGAGTTCCTTTACCAAGTTGGATCTCACGTTTAGGTATCACTAGATCCAGATGCACCCTTCTGACGTTTATCAAATAGCTTTTAGGATTCACTAGGCGAATTATGAGTTATTTCTGATGCCCTTAAGGCTTGCTAATGCCCCTTCTACCTTCCAAAGCTTAATGAATGATTTGTTCAGGATGCATCTCAACCTGTTTGTATTGATTTTCTTCAATGACATACTCTTATACAACAAGACCTTTGAATATCATATGGAACACCTTAGGGTCATGTTAGTGCTTTTACTACACGTCCAGCTTCTCTTTAGAGGACAAAAATACAATTTTGGTGCCTTTTAGGTAGAATACTTGGGATATGTCATATTAGTAACTAGAGGTTCAACATACCCCAAAAAGATAGAGTCCATTTCCAATTGGCCAAGTCCCTCGAAAAAAACTAATAAGAGATTTTTTATGGATAACAAGATGTTACAATTGTTTCATCAAACATTTTGGTGTTATAAGTAATCCTTTAATCGAATTGCTTTAAAAATTGCTTTTAAATGGACTAATGACAGAGAATAAGCATTTCAAAAGTTAAAGGAATATGGTGAGGGCTGATATCACTTGTCGGATTGGTAAGTTAAAGCTAGTCCAACCTTCTCACACTTTATGAATCAAATCTTGAATCTTAGGGATATGGTAAGGGCTGATATCACTTGTCGGATTGGTAATAGTAAGAGGGTCTCTTTTTGGTTTAATAACTGGTCTTCATAGGGACAACTCATTCAATCACCGACCAACTACCTTTTCCCATACCCTCTCCACACCAGTATGGATCATTTTATAAGGGGTGGGTCTTGGCATTTTCCTTCTACCTTGGTACACTTACAACTAGACTACTCTCCCGATGAATCCTCCCCGGATTGCTATTATTGGAAGAACAAACCAATACAATCACTCAACAATAGGATGACAAGAAAGCTTTTGAGAATTGGGGGCCATCTCTTCCCACGGTCTTCAATCTGTTGGAATAAATCCATTCCATCAAAGCTTAGATTCTTCACGTGTCTTGTAGCCAAAAACAGACTGAGTACTACTGATAGGCTCTCTTTCTTAAACATTGATGTCACATATTGCTTCTGTCTAGCACAAATGGAATGTAGAGATCATCTCTTCTTCTCCTGCAAATTCACCAACACCATTTGGAACCAGGTACTAACTGCCACACAACCTTTTCTATCCACTTCCCCTTGGAGCTATCCTAACAGAGATATAGAAGATATTCTGACATATTTGGCTTCTTCAACCATGTCGGGACCAAGGAAGAAACTACATATTATTATTCTCAGCTGCTGCATATACTCTATATGGAAAGAACTAAATGCCAAAAATTCACTTCGTGTGCCAAGTCCATTCTGAAGATGGTTGGCAAGATTAGACACATAATACTTGAAGTTGCCATCCAATCAAAGCTCATCTGAACTTCTATTTTGTAGTTCTGTAGTTCTTAGTCTATCATTGTGTTATATATTATGTTGAAGACTGCTTTCACTTCCTTATTGTAATGTTTTACAGTTCAGGGTTCCTACCCTTTGTACTCGTTAACTCCCATACTTATCAATATAATTCTTTATTTATTCAAAAAAAAAAGTTAAAGGAAGCATTGGTAAGTGTCCCTATTTTAGTGTTACCAAATTTTGAGAAATCATTCTTGATTAAGTATAAATGGGCTTGGGGCAGTGTTGAGTCAAGATGATCATCCATTGACATATGCAAGCAATCCCTTAGCTATTAAACATCACAATTTATTTGCATACAAGAAGGAATTTCTCTTAGAATAAAAGATGCATACACCCTTCTAATAAAGGTGGCTCCCTAAATTACTAGGGAATGATTTTGAAATCAGGTATAAAAGAGAAAAAGATAACCAGGTTGTGGATGCTCTCTCCCGAGTATCAAGTATGCAGTTATGCTCCTTGATTTTATCTCAAGTTAAAATGCAATTGTTGAATGAAATAAAGGAGAGATAGAGGAATGACCATACAAGTCAAGACTTGATACTTAAGATGTCTAATGGTATGTTGAAATCTAGGTCTTATCAATGGTCTTGGGAGATTTTGCGATGGAAAGAGAGAGTGGTGGTCGGATATAATGTTAATCTCTGAACTAGAACCGCGTCCATAATGCATGAAAGCTCTATGTGAGGGTGTTATTCGTTAAATTTCACTTAGCCGTAGTATATGCTAGATTCGAATAACAGTAATTCCCAAATCATTCGATAGCGTTAGGAGAGGGATTATGTCTCCTAACTTGTGGGTTTCTAAACTACTCCAAAGAGCGTTTAGTATGGAAGGTGAAAGAACTAAACTAAAGGAAAAGAAAAGTAAAATTGAAAGCCATAAAATTGAGAAATAATAATTTGTTTGATTGTATGTGTGTCGAGGGGTCTTACTATTGTATTTACACTTAGTATTTATAGGCTACAATTGATCTACATTCAAGTATCGTATACGTAAAGGCAACTATCTGATATGTACAACAACTTTATCTACAAAAAATTAAACTCTGGAAGAGTTTCATATTAACTCAACATCTATCTTATCTAATCTTCAAGGCTTCAAATATGAACGGATTATCCAAATTCTTATCCTATCCGCATGTCTTTCAAATTCGGATCTCATCCTATCCTCATATCTTTCAAATTTTAGATCTCATCATATCCGCATATCTTTTATTTGATCTAATCTCACTTCAATTTTTATCCCAAAAATTTAGGAAATTTGTTACCGCACTTTGACTTAGCGGCCACATTCAGCTGATTCTGTATCGACTAATTCTGTATTGGCTAAATTTTCTCAGCTAAACCTAACTCAGCTATTGGTTATCAACTCTTCATAATCCAGCTGATCTTGGTTCAACCGTTGGTTTCGGCTAAATAATTGAATAAGCTAATTATCGTAATAAACTATCAACTAAATTATTTCTTGGTGTTAACATAAGCCCCTTGCATCTTTTAGCTGACGACGATAAGAGGAAGGTGAAAGATGCATTAAATCAGCCGAATCCAATTGTCAATTTTGATACTGAACATTCATCATGTCGATTGCTCTAGTTCTCAGCTAACATGATTCATTGACTTGAATAATCTTCTTGCTACAGCCCTTGCTCTTGACTAGCATGAATCTGCTGCATGTAGAAACTTGAATCTCCCAGAATTACTAGGTTTGCAGATAGTAGACATGATGTCTAAATGCCCCCAGCTTTAACTGATTCAGCTAATCCAAAAAACTCCAACCTTCCAAAGAGAATAGGTTTACAAATAGTAGCATCGTCTTGCCTAATTGACATGGCTAAATGTTCCCTCATTCTATCTTATTCAGTTGATCTTGGGCATTCCAACCTCTTAAAGACATTATGTTGGGCGTTAGTAGACTTATGTTGCCGATTTGACACATAACTACATGTCCTTTCACTTTGTCTTGTTCAGTTGGTATCCCCTTCTGTTTCCATTGCTTGCGTATGCCTTAGCTATTTCCATTCACCTTTGATATAGGAAATGGTGAGCCATACATTGTGTGACAATTATTTCCACTTACCCTCTAATGTAGGAAATGGTGAGTCGTATATTGAAACCATGTTAGTGAATGCCGCTAAGAATAAATTATTATCAGCTATCATCTTAGCTACACACTTGTAAGCTAATTTGGACTTTCCACCCTTCAAAGTCTTTTAGACATTATTCCCTCAAGATCTCGGCAGCCATGACATTAGCTGCCTAATCACTGTTATAATCGACTACTTCTTCAGACTCATCATAGTCTTCAGTAGAAACTAAGA
>JANIMX020000121.1:97926-108290 GCA_024582655.2 Erythroxylum kunthianum | reverse complement strand
GATCCTGTACTAGAAAAGGAATATACACAAGATTTCCCTAGATATATAATCCTAGGCTATATACACGGTTCTTAACAGAAAATAACAGTACGAAGCCATTCTTCTTGTTCTTCCGCTTTAGAGGTTGTAAGTATGCATCTCACTACATTAAAATTTGTAGGACTAGCTAGTTCATCACTCTCCTTCCAACTCCTCTCTAGCTTTGTTTTCACACACGTACTCATCAGATTCTTCCTCTTTTTCTCCCATCATATGCAAAGCTTTAGTAGGACATTCATAAGCAAAGTGGCCCCTCCCATTGCATTGGTAGCACTTTTTGTCATTGCTGCCTCCTTTCCTCCCAGTCTCAGCTATGACTTTACCTTTAAATTCAACTCCTTAAGAAATTTGAAGTTATTTTGTGGTGAAATTTTTGATGCATTAGGTGTTGGTCTAAAGTTTTGCACTGTCGTAGTTCTCTTCATGTCGACCTACCCGACTTGTCCTCGAAACATTTTAGTTACTTGTTGTCCTCAGTATTGTTTTGCTCTTAAAGCCAAGTGATATGCATCTTCAAGGTTGTAAATCCTTTGCATTATCAGCTCCTTGAGAATTTATGCCCTTAAGTCATTTTTGTAGTGAGATATAAGTTGTCGTTCCAACTCAATCCCTTCACATCGGATAGAAACTTCATCAAATATTTCCGTATACTCAGTGACAGACATAATACCTTGTCTAAGGGTTGTAAGTTGATCTTCTTGATAATGAAATGGTAAGTATTTTTTTGATAACTTCAACTTCATCTCTTCCCAATCAACAATTGGTGGTTGGCCTATTTTTCGAAGTCTATAGTCTATCAATCTCCACCAGATTTTAACGTGTCCAACTAGCTTCATCTTTGCGAATCGAACTTTTCGATCTTCTGACATGTGGTACCAGTCAAAGAAATCTTCCATTGCTACTGTTCAATCTAAGAACAGGTGTGGGTCCATCTTTCCTGCAAAATCAAAGGCTTCAACACGAACTTTCTTAGTAATGTCATCGAGTTCGTTATGTTTTGACTCTATCGTGGCCTCTAAAGGCTCACATGCACTCTCCATGTGCTGCTGGTTGGTTTCTTTATCTTAGATCTCTCCATAAGCGTTGATTTCCTAACCCCATTCGCTGTTGATTATTCTCAACCTCTTCGTCTTGGATTTCACTTTCTCCACCTTCACCATCAAGTTTAGTTTGTTGTCTGATATTGTTTTCTGGACTAGTTCTTGGAGCACCTTGTAATCGAGGGTCAGTAAGGTCCAATCTTTCTATAACTTGTAGAAGTATCTCATCTAGCTCCTGGTCGATGAATATTCCTCTATATGCCCTTCCGCTACGTGGCATCATCGTGAACCAAAGCTCTGATACCAAATTGTAGTACAAATCGAAGAACTATTAACTAGTAGCTAAAAGCACAAAATTAGGAAGTATGCATGATATTAGGCTACTAGAATATCAGGTTTCAAGGTTGAATTTTTGCTAGAAATGCAGAATTTTCAGTTTTTTTAGCTGGGATTTTAAGGTTTAATAGCTGGAAATTTTGGCTTAAGATTTCAAGATTTAATATGGCTAGAATTTAGGTTTGATAGAGCTAAAATTTAGGTTAGGCTTGTTGGAATTTAGTGAAAAACACAAAGAATGGATAGTAGGAAATTAGGAATCACTCCTAGGGTCTAAGAATCTCTTAGAAGAAAACATCACACCTTCTAGTTGAAAACTTAAGTTTGTAAAAAAAATCCAGATTGCTTCTTATTAATGAAAGGTTGAGTACACATATATATAGAGGTCTTAGAATCCTTATTCTAGTCGGAAAAAGATTTCTAATTTAAATCCTATTATAATAGAAATTCTATAAATCTTATACAACTAGAATAGCATATCTAAATAAGAATAACATAATACTGCTACTTCCTATCTAATAAAGAATCCTAATACAATCTGAATTTAAGCCTCAATTTTCAATCCTCATCCCACCAAATTAAGAATTGTGGTTGACTAATTTTTCCTCTTTTATTTCTTCTATATACTTTAAGTTCTTTTGCATCACTTCTCTTTTTCTGTTGATGGAAAACTGGCCATAGGAGATAATAGAGATTAATATGGATAATGTGAATTTGTTGAAGAATTTTGGTGCAGCTGCTGCATGAAGTAACTAAAAGAAATTTTAACCACAACAGTCTTACCTCAACAGAAAAAGCAAAGTTGCTATATTGCAAAAAAAAAAAAACTTTACAGCATCAGGATAAGGATAAGGTACTAACCTCTAATGCAACAGACTTTGCTAAATTAAGACTTTTCTCGGAGCTTGCAACTTCATCAAGATAAGAAGTGCTTTCTGCTTCACACAAATGCAATAGCTGCATAAAGGATAAAATGAACAGACTTGAATAAACAGGAAAACACATAGGATCATCAATAGGAAGACATAGGAGACCCAAATGAACCATAGCCCTGTGAGTAGTAAGACTTGCAAAAAAAATTTTTGGGAATATAGTAAGAGTAAGACTTACAATTGATAGTACTTTAGCTTTCAATCTAGATATTGCAGCAACAACTATAGAAGACTCTAAAAGCGGAGGTTCGTTGTTTAACTTCAAGATTGACTGGGCCAGAAAAAGGAATCCACCCTTTCTACATAGTTCCTGAAGTGGAATGAAAACCAAATACTTGTAGCAATACAATAAAGGATATGCATGCATCATCTTAGGTCAAAAGCAAACAAAATGGGAAGTATTGCATCTGACGTCTTTCGAATAGGTATTTATGACAC
This sequence comes from Erythroxylum kunthianum, assembly GCA_024582655.2. Classification (NCBI taxonomy): domain Eukaryota; kingdom Viridiplantae; phylum Streptophyta; class Magnoliopsida; order Malpighiales; family Erythroxylaceae; genus Erythroxylum; species Erythroxylum kunthianum. The sequence goes on along the minus strand of JANIMX020000121.1, from coordinate 105,505 downwards.
AATAAGAAGAAAATTAGTTCTATGTACCTTATTGTTGAGTAGGTGCTCCCTAAATATTTTTTGTTGACACATTGACTGAAGAAACTGTAAAGAGGCTTCACATTGTTGACACATATAATTGATTATTTGTTCAGATGTCGGGCTTGATTTTATCTGAAGAACCGTGTTGTGAGTTGACAGCTTCAAGTCAAGAAACTTAATGGCTACATTAACTGCTCCAAAAGCTGAATCCGTAAACATCTCAACCTATGGGGGAAACTTTATGATTAGAGAGCCTGTATTTCAAGCATGCAGAAATTGAATGCAAAATACTACGAAAAACTTCATTGCATATAGTAAGATATTGGAAGGACAATTAAAAGAAAGATGACCTTGAAATCAAAGGAGCATCTCTTACTCATTTCTCCTAATTTACATTTTAAAATAATAAAGGAGGACGTACCTTGGGGTGTGCAAGCAATACAGGAACAAGATCTTGAAAGTGTGAAGATAAACAACCAGTAAATAGGTATAGACTGCTTGCTACTAGCGCAGAATGAAGAAGGAGCAAGGAGCTTGAATTGTTGTCTTCCTGCATAATGTAAAGAAGTCCTCATAAATTGAAGAGTATCCAACGTAAACCCCAAACTGAACGGAAAGAAAATGGATACCTGTCTGAATCCGCCAAGAACAATCAGTAAATAAAACACCATATCCAGCAGCTGTTCTTGCAATTTCAACTCATCAAGCAATATCTATATAATTAAAAAAGACATAAAAGAAATGAGAAAGATGTTCTTTTCTTAAGATATCAGTGAAAAAACCTTTGGAAATGTAGATCTCTATATTAGGTAATAGGCATTAGAAGTTCATAATGCAGTATGTTATACATCCCCTCACCTGTATGCAGTTTGCAAATGTTTGAACCACGGATTCCTAGACAAAGATGGCCTTATCTTCAACATTCCCATATTCAAACCGTTCACATAGCATGTCAAAAGTTTTCTATTTCTTTTTCTTTTCACTTATTTCATAGTAATTTAAAGACCCTATTGCTAAAAGTCATAAATACCACAAGATGAAAAGTAGACAAAAAGCAAACTTAAATAGGGATCATTAAAATGATACCAGATAAAGAGCAAAAAACTGCTGCTACCTAAACAGACAATTCTAAGTTTTGTTCTTCTAACATAAAGAGAGATACATGAATATAAAGCCCAAGAGAAAAAAATTAAGCAAGGATAACTGGACTAACCTGCTCAAGTTTAGTATGTCGTGGTGCTAAGTCAAACAAGGTATGCAAAAGTCGAAGCCCATATAGTACATGTCTTAATCTTGATTCATCTCTGCCACATTTAAGCAGCACTGCAATAAGGTGCAATGGAAGAGAACCTGCAAGTTTTTCAACATCGATCTGAAAAATAACAGAATTAAAACAAAAGGATGTGGAGCATTGGAGACCATAAGCAATGATAAGAATGGACTTCTGACCTCTATTGTGCATCCAGTTTCAGAATGCAAATGAATAGTAAAATTTCCAGAGTCCCTGAGCAATTTATTAAGCTCCTGAGAACTTAGCCCATGCAGCTCTTTTATGGCTGAATTTAAGTCAACGATCTGTTCATTTACATATGTAATATTTGTTAGAAAGAGAAAAAGAACAAGGACAGGATAACAAAATAAAAAACCAGTTGGAAAAAATAAAAAAGCAAAGTGACAGTTGAATTATTGAATACTAAAATAAAAAATGACAAGTGAAACTCAGAAACTCATATAGCCAACTTTCAATAGCAAAGTAACTGACCTGTTCAGCCATACAAGACGGATCTTCCACACCAAGCCTCAACCTACAGCCACTAGAAACTTCACGTAAGGAAAATGCACAATTACAAGAGTATAAAAAGATTCAGGAATGTAAAATACTGATGTATGATGCATAACTGCTTAGACATCAACAGGAATTCAATTAGTCAAAGGCTGAAAGCAGCATGATAAGGTTCATAGGTAGACTAAACACATGGGAATAATTGATATTTGTAATCTGTGTGTGTACATACACCTAAAAGACCAAATTGCAGGAATGGTTTGACTAGATTTTGACACTAAAGCAATATGCAACACAATACCACCTGAAAAGAAACTGAAACTGTGATAAATACAGTATTTAAAACAAACTGCGACCTACAATGCTTCCAGTAGAAAATGATAAACTTACAATTGAAAAAACATGAATCATTGATTTCAAGCAGCTTATTAAACCTAACTTGTTTTCAGGATTTCAAGACACTTATCAAATTAGACTTATTTAACATAACAGTTAAAGAAAATGTTTGTAAGCAAGTTCCTAGTGGGATTTTTTTTATCTAAAACAGTACTACTGTTCATAACTAGCGTATATGCTAATTAAATAGTATTTTTGTTTTTTATCTTATAAATGAAAAACTATCACTAACATTTACATTATTATGTTTGCAACAACTATTGGTGTTTCTAACTTTTCTTTCTCTAGCTACATGGGCATTTGGCTAGTATAACGAGGAGAAGTATTCCCATAACTTTTGATAATTAATGCATCAACAACTATGGAAGTTGGCTAAGAGTTTGCAGTGCACATTAAGTTTCCTAGCCCCGGATAAATAAAGACTTGATCTTATGCACAAAAAAATAAAAAGAATGACCTTAGTTGAGTACTTTTTTTCAGCACAAAATTTGGACCTTAGTTGAGTACTTTTTTTCAGCACAAAATTTGGAAGCTTGCTCTTGAAGATTCAAAGTAACAAAGTCTTAACACAGTTACTTAGCGAAGACAAGATTGGAACATAAGAAATAAAGCATGAAGTTATTTTGACCCATACAAGGTGCCATATCATAGCTCGAGCACTCTTGTTCCCACAATTTTCTATCAGAAACACATATTTGACAATTTTCTGCAATAGACATGTGGACCATGTTCACAAATTGATCATTCAAGTAGTCACATGGAAATCATGCAAAATAAATACGAATCCAGCACTTGACACTAACGTGTGTGCTTATAATTACAACCAAGCGCATCCTAGAAACGAAAAAGTAAAGTAGCAATTAAAATGGGTTTACTTTGGTAAGACCCCAAAGCTATTAAACTAAACTACAGCTTGCCTAACTCGATTTGTTGCATTATTTACAAAAGCTGGTAGCATTGACACCAAAAACATGAGGAAAGTACTTAAAAAAATAACGAAGCAAATGAGGGCTTTTTAAGTGAAGATATAAACTTTAATAGAAAAGGTCTAATTTAGAAATAAAACTTTTAACAAACACCGTTTATAAATGTCCTCCACGTAAACCTTTCGAATACCCAAAAAGATATAGAGGAAGACGAAAGAAACAAAAAATTCCCCAGTTATCAAAACAACTCCGAAATTCAAATAGAAAAATTTAGGGTTTAAAACAAGCATGGATTGATCATTGAAACCCTAAACCGCCGGTGTGCAACCGGAGACCAACTATAGAAACCAGTAGTGCACGATTTCAGGCACGAGGAGCTACAAAAGAATCGGAGTACAAAGAACTAACCTTGAAACGGAGTTGGTGAGCTTCACAAACGAGATTTCAGCGCCAAAATGTAGAGGGACACAAAACAGACAAATTCGCGGGGGTTTTAAATTTTGCTATCACAACTTATGATGTGAGAGATCGAGCATGCATGGTTGAATTAAAACGCTATGTCGTTGGTAGGTTGTTTTGAGTTTTGACAGTGACTACGTGTTGGTCTCGTGCTAATAGAAAAGGCTTGTTTGGGTTGACTCAACTTTTCAGAAAAAAGTGAAGATGTTCGAAATTTGTTTCAGATTTTGTGCGGCTTATTAAATGTGTTTGTTGAAACTACTTTTCTTTCACGCGCTCAACATTTCATTTATAACAATGTTATTAGATTCCGTATTTAAGTTATTTATGGTACAGTGTAAGTAATATTTCAAGTATTTTTATACAAAAAAATCTTAAATAAATTGTGGTATATAATTTTTAATTTTATATCAAATATTCCTTAAAATTATAATAATTTAAATTTGATATAACAACTATCTCTTTATTTTTATTAATGTTACTTTTCACATATATACAATAACCTAAATTTATTTAAGAATAAATAGTTTAATTATATTTATAATGTGTATATAAAATTTAATGTATACATTAAATACAAGTGAAATTAAAAAAATATAAAAAATAAAAACTTAGAACTTGCGTATCTACTTAAATCTCATTGACTCAAATTTTTATTTGATACAAAATCTTCATCACTTAGAGGAGTGTTATCATTACCATTATTCAAATTTATTGTACCAAATGACATGGCATTAGATGAGAATCTATGAAACTTGACTCCTCATAAACTCAATCCACTAAAAGATCAATATGGTCAAGGTATATTGGATTCATAAAACCACTAGTTCGATTAAGAGTCATAGTAAAAAATAAAGTTAAATTATTAATAGATTACAAGAAATTATATTCGACTAAATAATGATAATAACATATATTTCTAAAAGCATAAAATTATATAAAACAAGACCAAATCATTCAATCTTTTATATTTCAATATATTTGTTTTTTTAGAATAATGAATTCAAATATACTTTAATTCATTTTGACACTCATTTACACTCATAAATTGATTCAGAATTCGAATTGTATACATTTGCAATTTTGGAACACTATTTCTGAATTAGTCTCACAAAGTAACTGTAGGACAATAAAAATAACCTTATAAACAAAATAAAGTGATGATTAATTTCAAACAAGTAACAAAAGTGAAGAAATATATACCTGAATTAAGTTTATCTCTTTGACGAATTGTAATAGGCATCCAACAATTACTATATGCATCCTTATATACCTCAATTTGTGAGGAGATCTTGCATCATTTTATGTGTAATAATTGTTGTGAAAGTTAATAGCATTCTCCTATTAACTTTATTTTTTTTGTAAAACTTGGTATAATAGAAATTATGATTAAAAAATGTCCTAGCAGCAAACAACAAAAAGTTACTTTTTCATATTTCATTAATGACTGCAAGATAAGGTATGATACAAAAAAGATATATTTTTCAAATTTACCTTGATTGCTTCCGTCGCCCTCTCAATACTATCATAAAAACCCCATTATTGTCTTCTCATCACTTTTAATTGGATGAAATACTCTCACCAAAGGCTCACAAACTCGAATGACAAATTAACATTGGGATCAAAATTTATGATTTTCAAGTATAATTCTAGAAACCTCTATTCTAACATTAGACCTGATATACGGAGATGCAACCAACTCATCACGCGTAAGCATTTGTCTCAACTCATTCTTTATTATAACAAAATATTGAAGTGATAAGAAACTAGTTGTGAATCTTGTAATGGTATGACATTTCACTAATGAAATTTTTCTCTTCAAATTTTGAACATAAACAATTACCGATGAACTTGATCATTTTTCTTTCTTTTACTCAATGATAAGAAAATATCTAAGATATCTTATATTTTTCAACATCAGATCAATAAAATGTACAACATAAAGAGTCTAATAAAAATATTTATATTTGCTTTACAACTATGTTTTAGTTGCTTTATAAACAAAATCATTGTCAGTGATGAACTATAAAATGTTTTCAAGCCCAACATCATTCACAACATCATCAAATATCTGAAACAGAGTATCGACATTTTTAACAAGACCATATGCACTAATGGACTTTTAAAACATCATCCTTTTTGCATAATAAATCAAAAATTTGATAATAGACTCATGTCTTCTACTTGTCTAACCATCACGTATAATTGAACACCCAAAAGTTGTCTAGTCATTCTTCTTTTATCCAATTAACTTTTTAATTTTAAAAACAGAGCTACTCAGAGCTTTATATTCTAGACCATAAGAGGCAATAGCATCCACTATATGCTGATAATAATAAGACTGAGCAGTGCTGAATGATACACCTGTATCATACCACCATCTAGCCATGATCATGTACACAATATGACCTATGTCTTTAGATTGTAAAGTAATAGGAATTAAAGGTTGAGCTCCGGGAGTTATTCGTGGAGCAAAAAAGTTAGACACATATCTTCTTCTCTAGCTTACATCAGGTGCAACAATATCTTATTGTTGGGTAGGAATATCACTTTCAACATTGCCAATATCTTATTGGCCATCATAAAAAATAACTTTCACTACCAATATTGTAGTTTAGTCTTTGCCTTTTGTCTTTTTCACTTTGATACTATTCAAATAAAATTTTCATATGCTATTTTATGTTATTACTAACTTTCTTTTAAAGCTCCACATCACCTTTGATCCCAACTAAATGTTTCTTTAACATGGTGATTCCCTCACCTTTTAAATGTTTGTTACATCACCTTTTAAATGGTTCTTCATTCTATGAGCCAATTTAGCATGAGCCCAAGTTAGATCATCGAATCATCACGAAGAGGTTGAAGTATCAAGAGTACTTAGACTTCCCTCCATTTGTCTGTAAAAATAAATAAATGCATATGTTAAAATTAAATTAACAACTTCACATTCAAAGTAATTTTTTGTATATAACGCCATTACATGATTATAAAATTTCAATAGTCAATTATAAGTATGTCCAGGTAGATTCTATCCTACATCTTTCTTTTGGTAATGCACATTGAAAGAATGACTTTATTGTACAAAATATAAAAAATTATTACTTAAACATTTAAAATTTCACATTGTGTTGAGGAATGATTATACTCTTAGAAGTCAACACATATCTTAAAAGCCATTTAAAGGCATAAAAAATAAAAAATAAAAAATCTCATAGACTATTTTCTACTATGTATTTAATTATCCGTAAGATAGAATAATGTGCATTTTCTATCATGTTAGAAATATTACTTTTCAAAGTTTAATTTTGTGTATTTGTAATGTTATTTTTTAATAACATCGATATATAAATGCAAACATTTTATTTTTTAACTTAGTTATATATATTAAATGATTTAATTATATACTAAATATTATGTATAAATGATTAATCATATATTAAATACTTTTTGTATACAAACAATAATTTATAAACTGCACGCTTCACAAAAATCAGTTAACAAATTAATAATTTAAATAAGTAGTTTTGATCTTATTTTCATGATTATTAGAATAACAAATAACCTGAAAAATCAAATAAATAAGACTCCATCTCTTGATAAATTCATTTATAAAAATGCATAATGTCAATAGTAGAAGTATGTGTATTCATCAACATAATCTATTTCATAATTTTTTCATAAATTCAACTTAGTTTTCACATAAATTCACTTAAATTTTCCTTCACAAAACAACATAATTAATTTACTGCTATGAGATATAATCTGGAAGATTAAGAAGAATTTAAAAAATACAAAAAATGAGAACCCATGACCTGGAACCTTCCCTCTGACAACCCATGACGCTCTCATCCGCCTGGGTGTTGAATCAGTTCTCTCTCACATCGTCATCTTCTCCCCTTTTTCTTTCCCTCAGCCCCTACTCACCTTCTTAGACCCGATAATCCAAACCCTATTGCCTCTTTCGATATACCTTCCCCCCTTAAAAAACCATTTC
>JANIMX020000120.1:6055040-6066133 GCA_024582655.2 Erythroxylum kunthianum | reverse complement strand
AAATTGCCGGTACCAACGACCGGTACGAAACTCATGAGTCATGTACCATTTTCTGGCCGAAACGGTACCTACCGGCCGGTACGGTACGAGATTCAGTACACTGCTTCTTCCTTACAAATTTTCGGTGGTTCAGAGAGCAATAAATAGCCCTTTGGAGTAAACAAAGTTTTCGAAAGGTTCTTATTTTTCTTATCGTTTTATTAAACGACTTAACTGTATAGCGGTTGTCATAAGAAAACCACTTTTATTTATATATCATTAACCGCCAAAATGATATCTTAATAATTTCAATAAATTATGGGTTTAATGATTAGATGATCATTTACATATAGCTTAGAATACATGAATCCTTTTATAATCAAGAGAAAAATTATTTTAATATTTAAAGAAAATCGCATAATCTTTAAATAAACTTTCAGAGAACTTTTGAAATAATTTTGAATCAAATTTTGTTAAATGAATGCATTTTAATCTTTGAAAGAACTTGAAAATTTTGTTACAAGTACACCGATCAACTAATCAATGCCAATGATCAACAACAATAGGCTTTTAGGTGTATTGGTCGGCTAATGCAGATAAGTGGTTGACCAATGCCTCTTAAAAGGAAGAAAAATATATATTGTAAGTTTATTTGGTTGACCAGTATGGCTAATTGGCCAACTAAAGTGTATATATGGTTGATTAATGTGATTTAAAAGGTATTACTATAAGTTTGTTGATGCATTGATCGATACATGGGTCAACCAATATGATTTATGCTACTATTATTAATCTTTGTAACATCTAGTTTTATTTTTAACGATTATTTTAGTTTATTTTGAGTATAAATTGTGAAATATTAGTCAGGTGTAATAAAAAGTTGTTAATAGTCTTGAGAGATACGCGTATGCATTAGATAACATGTATTAAGCATTTATTCATTAGTGTGAGCCAAAGAAGAAGTTTTTGAGTTATATAATTATTGTAAATAGAGAAATTGCTTATAGTATACTTTGTGAGGTTCCTTTTAACCTTGATCAAGATTTGTAAAGGGTTATTCTTCATTCATAACAAAACAAGATGGCTGTAAGGCTTCCTCTTTACCCATGACAAAGAAGAAGTTGCAATGAGGACTATTATGTATCTATTGAAAGAAGAAGATAACAAATTCTTAAGTGAAACTTAAGAAGTGGATATAGATCAAGAATTGTTTGGTCGAATCACTATAAATTAACAATTAGTATCATAATTAGACCCATTCATTGCATACATGTTCTTAGAAAAATTTGAGCAAAGTTCACTATAGCATAATTTGATTCACTTTTTAGCTATAAGAGACAAGATATTAATATTTCTCCAATTTCAGTGTAAATGATTACTTATTTTGGAGAATTTGGATGAAATTCTGTCTTATAATTGAAGGTTTTAATTAATGGGAGATTGTAGAGAAGAGTTAGTGAATGTGAATGATAATAGACTCATTTCATTAAAAAATAAAGCAATGCACATTTTATTTTTCGACCAGATAGAAATGTACTTTCTAAAGTTTTAAATTGTGTCAAAATACTCATGATATTTGTCATATATTTGATCTTACATATGTTAATGGTTGTCATAATGATATGAGTGTTAATGATATTTTTATTACTCATAATGAGCTTGATGAGAATTTGTAGGACAATAAAAAGGAAGTAGAACCGAGAAAAAAAGGAGAAGGATCAAAGAAAAAAGAGAGCATTAAAGATCACATGTGATGATATAAATGGCTATAAAAATAGAGAATCAAATAATGAAGTGTTTCACATGTGCTTTATTGCAAAGGTATCATCTAGTTCAAACTCTGTAAATGATAATGATTGTGATGATAATGATGGTAATTGTGTATTAAAAAGAACTTGTTGAATGTATAGAAATAATGACTTAAAAGAGTAAGAAATTATCTTAGATGTGCGAATAAGAAATTAAAATGTGATATATATGATATGATAGAATCTAAGAATATAGTTTATGCTAATAATAATGAGTATGATTTATTGCATGAAAATGGGGTATTAAGGAAGGATACGATGGTGTCAAAGAGTTCTTATTAGAGGGAACCCTCCACGACACTCCTTGCCTTTCACGGGTATAAACTCGGCTTTTCTGCTGTAGAATTCTCGCTGTCTGATCTCTTTCACTATACACTCGACAGAGATCTTAATGAAGAACTAGCGCTTCCAGACTTTCTGATACACAAGATCCTCATAAGAGGAAAGTGTAGAGCATACTTGTCTTTCAACAAACTTCTTCCTTCCTTTGGGGCTTCATATCACTCTATGTTTACATCTCTTGATCGGTTGAATAAGTATCAACCACCTCACAGTTTGCAATGTACTTCACATGGGTTCTACACTATAGAGTATGTTCTACCAGAACTCTGTTTACATACTGGTTGGTGGTGCTTAAATCTCTTAGGTATCAACATCTTTGCTGGCCTTTTGTCCAACAGATCTTCTTCTCCACCAAGAAAAAGGCCTCGTACTAAAGCACAGAGCTCACATGAGCCTATAACGGACAGCCCAGTCCACACAATTGAATTCAGTGATAATGAGTCAAGTCCAAGTTCAACTCGGTCCATCTCTATTGCCGAATCCGAATTGGGCACAAATCCAACATCAGGCGACCCAACTCGATAAATAGCAGTCCCTTGAAAAGGACTTCCCACCAGATCCAGATATTGACAACTGATGTGACCATCTATCCACATGTAGTGTGCAGTGTACAAGATTTCCTCATATCCATTGTGATAATAATTGTGGGACCTTTGTCTCCCACTTTTTATCTTGTTATTGTTCGCTTTACGTAAAGTGTAATGATGATAATCTTTACTTTTTAAAGTTGTTTGTCTTGTAGTTAAAAGGAGAATCCACTTTTCGAAAGTGATATCTTCTTTTTAAAATTGTTTGGATTGTTGTAATCATGGAGATTCCTTGCTGATAATAAAAAAAATTAAAATAGTATATTTGGAGCCCAAAAAACATATCTATTAAATTCTCCTTAAAGCGTTGCTACTTAAAAAATACAACAACAACAACAACAACACTCAATATAAATCTCACTGATACACGAAAATTGGGGAAGTCCAATAGTATACAGCCTTACCTTTAATTAGTAGAGAGACCATTTCCAAATGACCCACAATAAAAGAGAGAGAGAGGGATAAAAAGAGAAAAAGAGAGTGAGAGATAGAGAAAAATAAGAATGAGAATAAAGATAAGAATAAGAATAAGAATAATAATAACACTAATAATAATAATAATAATGATAATAATAATAATAATAATAATAGGAAAAAGAATAAGAAGAAAGTTAATAATAATAATAATAATAATAATAATAATAATAATAATAATACGAATAGAAATAATAATAATCATGATAATAATAATAATATCTACTGAATCAAGTTAAAACTTATGATAAGTACAATAATCTTCTTACAAGGGATCCTTTATCTGAATCCTAGTACGTCAAAGTTGTCTATTGCAGGTTATGTCTTTTTTAAGTCATAAAATTTGTCATATCATTCTTGATTTATTCCCTTTAATTCTTCTTAGGCCACCTTTTTTTTTTCTTTTAGAATTTATGAGTACGATCTTCTCACCGGATCGTCTGGATATTTCCTCTTAACATGTTCAAACCACCTAAGTTTTGTCTCTCTTAATTTGTCAATAATATTAACCACCTTCAATATATCCCTTACTATTGCATTCATGACCCACAAAAAATACATAGGTTGAAAAATATTTAAGAGCTAATTTTTAAGGACCTAAATTTATATAAGTACCTAAAATATGGTGATTTCTCCACTTAAGTCAACATTAGGCGGTGTTAAATAAATACCAATAAAAGCATAAATTAATTCTTTTAGGTTTCTCCTTCATTTTTTTTCCTTTGTTTATTTAGTTATAAGACAAAAAAAGAGAGGTTAATTTTAACCCTAACATATACACTATAATTTAATTTAAACTCAAATATTTTAGAGAGTTAAAAAATAATTCCAACACTTAAAAGAAAATTTAATTTAAACTCTGTAACTGTCAATTTTATCTCGTCTGACCTTTTTATTATTTTTTATCTCCTCTTGCCCGAACTTGTGTTGTCATTGTAACTCTAATTTCCTCTCTTTGTGTTATCATTGTAAACCATTTAAACGCAAGAATAAAGCCATTTATTATTATTGACTTCTTATTGTAGTCTATGAGAAGACATTTGGGATTGTTTAAATCAAATTGTTCTTACATTTAAATGGGTTACATGAACAACACAAAGAATTAAAAAACAGTATTGCAATAGGATCCAAAATAAATAATAAAAAAGTTTGATAGGATAAAATCGACTGTAAAATTATATTAATTTAAAGTTTGTATTTTTAAGAATTATTAAGGTTTTTCACTTTCAAATTAAATACTTTAATTTTCTAAGATTGTTTCCCCTTAATTCGTTTGTGCTCTTGTTTATTTTGGTTCTTGTTCTAATTAAGTACATTAATTTTTTGGGATTTATATTATTTACCTATAAAAAAAATTATGATTCTGCTAATCGGGCCGAGAAGGGGCCGGGCGCAAAGACTCGCAATTTATCATAACTTAGATGAGATCTGCTGAAGTCATCCCTTGCATGACGCATGATGAAGTAAGTATCCACTATTTTCCCCAAAACATACCCCAATATTTGGCTTCTTATTTTTATTAGACAAGAGTCGCATAATCTTTTGTTAACTCTTCAGGACTCGTTTGTACACTGTATTAGAATATGGGTATCATTAAATAGTCTATATCAAATATTTAGTGTTAAGTTGAATTATTTAATTACCTGACTATTTAAAACATATTAACCTTTTGGTAATTTTTTTACTTGAATAACTAATACAACCCACACACATCAATTTAAATAATACATGCTTAATTATACAACAAGGGATATTGGAATTTTTATGAAATACTACAATTATTATAATGAGCTAGTTCATGTAAGCTTATCTTATAGATCTCGGCAAAATCGAATGAAATTTTTTCTTGCCATATGAATTTTACAAAAAAAATAAAATAAATCATATAATTTAAATTTAAATTCCACTTAATTTATCAAAGATTTTTTTTATAAAAATAGTTCGATATGATATTATCTGAAATAACACCAAACATAATATAATTTAACCATACTATTTATCCGAAATAATACCAAATACTTTATAATATTATGGATAAATAGTCAGTACTTTTTAAAACAGATTAATACTATTCATTAGAATAGATTAATACTATCCAATAAAAATTAGTTAGTACAATCCAATGTACTAAACGAGCTCTTAAGGTTTAAGACATCAATCTTTCCCAAATCTCGGTAGCTGACGGAAACGACAACGTACTCTATAGCCACTAACGGCAAAAAAGAAGACGACTTACTAGTTACCAGAAGCTCTAGAAAGACCGATCTAACGTAGGCACTAGTTTACCACCGTTTGATTGAAAGTGAACGGTTTATTAAGCGATGTGGTCACATGAACTCTGATGGGCAAACAACACACACACAAAAACCATCAGCTTCCTGGGTTTTCCTGTGTTTCTCAATTAGGGTTTTTCATCTGACAATTGCCGTTCTTAGGGTTTAGGATCGCAAGTTTAGAGCTCAACACAATCATGCCTCGGTACGCTCATTTTTTTAATAGTTCTTCAGCTTATCTTTAATTTCTTGTAAAACGTATTCTGCATTTCGAAGAGAAAGGGATGAAAATATCGTTTTCTGGGATTGAATTTTGCAGGTATTATTGTGACTACTGTGACACCTACTTGACCCACGACTCTGTAAGTTCTCTTCCTATGTTTCTGGTTAAGTTCTAGATTCTTCTTGTCTCCTCTCTCACTGTTTATTTTAATTCTTTATTGTCTGATTCATGGTTGTTGCCAATTTCACCAGTGATGCATTTTTTTGGGTAGTTTTGTCCGTTGTGTGTGTTGGAAGTTAATGTCTTGAGTTGCTGATTTCTAATTTTTTTTTGGATATGTTTCAGCCTTCTGTAAGAAAACAGCACAATGCCGGTTACAAACATAAGGTACTTCTAATTTGTGTTCTTAGGTGATAGTTGTTACATATCTTCATCAACTTCACTTTTTGAATGTTGGTTTATGTGGCTAATTGTCAGGCAAATGTGAGATCATACTATCAACAGTTTGAGGAGCAACAAACCCAAAGTTTGATTGACCAAAGAATAAAAGAACATCTGGGACAAGCAGCAGCATTCCAGCAGGTTGGAGCTGCATACAACCAGCATTTACTAGCCCAGAGGCCCCGCCTTCCTGTTCTACCAACACCCATAATGCCCATTCCCGGGAGTGCTGCATTCCCTGCATTTAGGCCCCCTGTTTTACCAAGACCTCCTGGTGCTCCAGGTAATTTATAATCATGAGATTATGCCTTTTGTTTCATGCTCCAAGCTTTGTTTGTATGTATATGTGTTTTTGAACATCTGTTACTCTTGGTCACTTGCTGGGCTTGAGCCCTGGTTGTTGGCCAATGTCATTTTGCTGTTTCTACTGTTTATTTTCTGTGGTTGGGGATTCTCTATATGTTACTTTTATATGAGTGGTTGCTTGCCTATTTAAGAATTTCTTTTAATTATGATCATCGTTAGCATATGGTACTGCTATTGTCAATCCACTTGTGTGATGGATGAAGCAGTTATCTTCTCTTTCTTAGAATTATCAACTTGCATTCTTCAGCTTTGCTATTAGCATCAGACGCAACGGTTTTCATAGCACCTTAGTGCATTTTCATTATGGATTTTGAGCTCTTGTTGTTGGTCAATGGTGTTTTGCTGTTTCTATTTATTTCTAAGGTTGGGGATTCTTTAGATCCATGTAGCTTTATATGCTACTTTTATATGGGTGTCATGCTTTTCTCCAGTTTTAATTATGATCAAAGTTAGCATATGATAGTGCTTTTGGTAATCAATTTGTGTGATAGGTGTAGTTATCTTCTCTTTGCGTGTATGTTTATTGCAAAACTGCTGCAACTTGTAATTGGTATCCCATGTCTAGCTTGACACTTGCATCTCTGCTTATATGCCCGCCACATCGTTCATCGTTCTCATGTCATTGTGAGGTTAGGTTATAGAATGCAATATTAAAATAATGGCGAATTTCATCGTGGTCATGTCATTGTCAGGTTATATGCCCGCTCCGGGCATGCCGTCAATGGTGGCACCACCTGGTGCTCCTACCTTCTCAGGTCAATTAAATGGTGTTCCGAGGCCTCCTGCAGGGTCATCTGCTCCCGGAAGTATAGGAGCGCCTGCAGCTCCTATGGGTCCCTCCATGGTTCCTCCAGCAACTTACCAAGCACCTCCAGTGTCAACATCAAGTGGAGGCTTTGATAATTTCAATACCAGTGCCCCAGTCCCCGAAGCCAATCATTAGGCTGATCAAATTGGCCTGCTTTGTTTTGGTATCTTACTGAAGTATGGAATTCCAATAGCACTGTTCTCTTCTTGGAGTCTTTATTTATGTATGTGTATAATTATTTTCTGGGATGATGAAATTTTAGATGAAAAAAATTGAACCTATTATTGTTTTGGGAGTAAGCATGAAACTGGAAGTAGGACTGGAAGTTCGTTTCGGCCTTCTATGATGATACTGTAAGGAACTACCGGATTCCGGTTCCCTTTGATGCTCGAACCAGCTTCAGCCTTTTATGATAGTGTAATGAGCTGCCGGATTCCGATTCCCTATGTTCTCATCGACAATCTCCTTTTCATCATCAGCATCACAAAAGCATCCAGCAGCATGACATTTTTAACAGATTTTATATAGTCAATTACTTTAGTATCAGAATCAAGTTTCTCCACCTGGTTTCAACTAGACAATTATCTTCGAACTATTTACGAGTAGATTCAATCTTCATTTGTTCCCTAGCTATCTCGCTACCACCGAAAAGAAAGAACAAAGTAATCCATTTGCTTTCTTCTTATCGCAAACATGATAATAATAATAATAATAATAGTAACTGCTTGATGGTTACTACGGACATCCAGCTTATTGAACAATGGTTCCTCCTGGTGAGAAATGTCCATTTTCAGTTTTAGCACAAACTGATTGACTAGCCATCCTGGTTTTTACTGGAAGTCTAAAACAAACTCATACCTTATGGCCAGCACGAAATGGAATAACCATAAGAAAGATGGACAGAAACTAAGAAAAGTTTACGAGCAATTGTCTTGGATCAGTAAATTAAAGGTGTCAAAAGGTAAGACTTTTATGTAATATTGAAATGAAAATCATAAGGGCATTTTGGTCCAGTGGTATGATTCTCGCTTTGGGTGCGAGAGGTCTTGAGTTTGATTCTCGGAATGACCCTTAAGTTATTACAAATATTTCTATAACAACAACATTTAGTAAAAATTTAAGTTGATAGAGGCCTAAATAGTATGCCTTTTTATTCTTAATTAGGAGAGATATTATTTTCAAATGACTCATATGAAGAGAGAGAAAGAGAAAAATAAAATAATAATAAGAATAATAATACTAATAATAATAATAAGAAGAAGAAGAAGAAGAAGAAAGAAATTAATAATAATAATAATAATAATAATAATAACCACAAAATAAAGTTAGGTCAAATTATGAAAACTACAAGAATCTCCTTATAAGGGATCCTTTATTTAAATTTTAATATGTAAAGTTTTCTATTACGGGTCATATTCTTGGTAAGTTCCAATGTTACCATATCATTTTTTATCACCTCCCCCCAAATTCTTCTTAGGCCACCCTATTTATCTCTTACAGTCTTTGAGTACAATCTTCTCGCATATTCTCACTGGAGCATTAAGGAGTCTCCTCTTAATATGTCAAAACTACCTAAGTCTTGTCTATTTTAATTTGTTACTAATATTCACTACCTTTAATATGTCCCTTATAATCACATTCATGACCTTATCTCTTCTAGTAAACTTGTATATCTAATGGAGCATACTCATCTCTGCCACCACTACCTTATGACTATGCATTTGTTTAATGGACTGACACTCTGCTCCTTAGAGCATAACTAACTTAATCGCTAAACGATACAATTTATCTTTAAGCTTGAGTGGTATCATCTTGTCACACAGAACTCTTGATGAACTTCTTCATTTAAGCTACCATGATCTGATCCGGTGAATTACGTCCTCATCAATATCTTCGTTGCTCTAGATGATAGATCCTAGATATTTAAAATATCCTTTTGTAGTATAACTTCTGAACCAATCTTTACATCCACATCGATAACCACTTCTTTGTCCAAAAAAGTTACACTTCATGTGCTCAGTCTTAATCCTATTCAATCTAAATCTTTTCGATTTTAATGTATCCCTCCATAGTTCAAGCTTGACATTGACCCATTTCTTTTGTCTTATTCGCTAAAACAATGTCATCAACAAACAACATACACCAAGACACATCTCCTTGGATATTCTTGGTGAACTCATCCATCACCACTGCAAATAGAAAGGGGCTCAAAGTGGAGCCTTGGTGTAACCCAATATCTACAGAAAAATACTCTGTATCTCTTTCTATCGTCTTAACTTTAGTTTTTATACTTTCATACATATCCCTAATAATTTGTATATAAGTTATAGGAACTCCCTTGATTTCTAAACATCTCTGCATGATTTTCCTTGGTATCTTATCATACGCCTCCTCAAAATCAATAAAAACTATGTGTAGGTTACGTTGTCTTTCCTTGTAGTATTCTATTAACCTCCTAAGGAGATGCAAGACTTATGTTCTGGACCTTTCTAATATGACACCAAATTGATTTTTCGAGATAGAAGCATCATTTCTTATTCTCTTCTCAATCACATTCTCCCATAATTTCATGATGTAATTAAGTAGTTTGACGTCTCTATACTTATTACAACTTTGGATGTCTCCTTTGTTCTTGTATAAATGAATTACCATATTAAATCTCCATTCATTTGACATTCTCGTAGACTTAAGGATCATATTAAAAAGTTTGGCTAGTCAAGTAACACCCTCTTCGCTTAGGCTTTTTCATACCTTTATAGGTATCTCATCAGACCCTACTGCCCTACCACTCTTCATCTCCCTCATCATCTTCTGAATTTCTTCCATTGTAATCTGTTGACAACAAATAAAATTACGAAACTTTTCGAATTAATTAAAGTCACCTAAAAAATGCTATAATTTACGCCTTCATTAAAAGATGCTATCATTTCTATTTTGCCTTTTTCTTCTTGGTTAGAGTGTTATTTTTTTTTCTTCTGATTTAGCTGGGGACATGTTTCTCTTTTCACTCCTCGATCAATTTTTTGCCTTTTTGGATAGGAAAACACTACAACAAAATAGACTTTTGTCGATAAAACTTCATCGACAAATTAAGATATTCGTTACCTAGTAGTATTTTTTATCACATAACGATGAAATTGTGTATTCGTCGTGGCAATAAAAAATAGAAAATTTAAAAATAAATAAAAGACGAATATCATTCATCGGCGAAGTAGAAGTTAATGAAAAACGACAAAGATTCGTTGCTATTTCTATTCTTCAGCCTATATAGCCGCATCCCTCTTTGTCTTAATTTTTTCCCACCAAAATTAGTTCCCTCAAGAAACCCAAAACATAGTGCTTCTTCCCTTTTATCCATTCAATCATAAATTTGTACTTATCGATTAATCTAGCAATTTCTCTTTTGTTGTCCCCGTTTTAGGTAAGTTGTTTGTGTATTTTTTATTTGACTTTTAATTTATCATTTAGCATATATTTTTAATTAAATGTTTAATTATTATTAGGGGTTAATTAATTTTTTAATTGTTTAATAATAAAAAAGAGAGAAACCCATGCAGCGACATGTAAACAAACAACTTATTTGAATTTTTAATTATTGTACAGAAGAGTCTAAAGAAGCCCAGGAGTCTATTTTGGCAAGAGAAGAGACGTAGGGGGGAGAAGAGACGTAGCAGTAGAAGAGAGGCGGCAGAGAGAACACAACAGACGCAGCAGAGAGAACGCAGGAAAGAAGAAAATCAACGCAACCAGCACAGGAGAAGACGGCAAGAAAAAGGAAATAGAGGTAGGAAA
>JANIMX020000120.1:5223458-5236432 GCA_024582655.2 Erythroxylum kunthianum | reverse complement strand
ACGGCGTTGAGCGGGCATAAATTGCCCTTTTTGAAAGATCCATCGCTAGCTTATCTCTGCATTTTGAACGTATACGCTGCCGATGTTGAATTTACACCACCGACATATCAGTTAATTAATTGCATATATGTAGTCTTCCCCAACTGTTTACGCCGGGCGTACCTAGAAAATTCGGCAAATTTCTTCAAATTTCTTCGTCCTATTTTTATCAAATCTCAATTCATTCTTCCTATTACTACTTCACTCCCTTGGTCATGCAAAACTAGCATTTATTTTCCTCAACTTAAACAAAAATCAATAACACATAAAATTTTAGGTATTTTCAGAAAATTACTGAAAGTCGCCTGTGATTTCCTCTAAGTTCCCTAAGCCTTTGCTTGTGTTCCTTGCTTTCGAAAGGTGTTAGCTTTGGTTTGGGTTGGTCGAATGGTGGCCGAACTTCCTCTTCTCCTTCCCCTCTTTCTCCTCTTTGCTGAAGTCTCTCTCAAAATTTTTATAAGTGTTTTCAATGAAGAGTTTTTCGGCAGAGGTGTAATTTTATAGGGTAAGGGGTACAAAATTACTCATATAACCTCACTTATACATGGTTTTGACCCAGTTATCAATTGAATTTCTGTTTTCCTAGAAATTTTCATTGAGCCTCTAAACTTCATTTAGAAATTAACAATTTATTATGGTCTACTCAGAACTAGGACTTACACTTGAGCCCTTTAATTTGTAATTATGAGCATAAATTTCTAATTAACTTGCGTACAAAAATTTAATCATTAGGAAATCTCATTAATCATAATAGTCCTGTAAACTATAAATGGTACAATGTACCGGAGACCTAGTGTTACACTTAACCACTAATTTTTAAAAGTAGTCTTTGAACAATCTAGTTAACTAATATTTCTTGACACCTAACATTGATCGTCGTGTAAGGTAATATGGTAGATTGATAAGAATAAATTAATCCTAAGGTTCTTTTTATGAATTATAGATAATTATTTTAATTTTCTATAACCTCTTATTTCACTTAAACCCAATATTTCTATTAGAAGTTATGCCTAAAATAATGAACAGTGTTTAGTGGTGACAGCAAAATAAAGTAACATGCTTATTCACTAAAATTTTCCCTTCATCTGTAAGTGTTATCACCACAATTGATCGATCCCACATCTTTTAAAAAACAAATATCTATATCCAACTTAATTAAAAAATATTAAAAAATATTTCCACGGTCTTAAGTTCTATCAAATCATAAATATCAAAATTTTGAGGTATGATATTCTCTCCCCCTTCAAATAAGTTTTGTCCTTAAAACTTAACTCATTTGGAAGTCCAAATAAGTTGATACCCCAAATATAAGCCACTTGGATAATCACTCAATCATTCTACTCGCACTCTTTCCACCGTACCCTAAGATCATATTCCACCTTGAACCTACGCTCTGATATCATTTTGCCATACCTTAAGTTTAGATTAACACACGACAATTTTAATTCATGCTTAAAAGAACCATATACTTAAAAATAACTAGTCATGAGTTAATTAGTAGTTTTTTATAGGCTTTCACTTTTTCTCTACTTTATGATAACCATCTACTATGTTGGATCTCATAATCTCTCTTCCTTGAGGCCTTGATGTTCCCATTAAGAACTAATCCACAACCTAGTTTCTCTCCTCTTTTATGATAATACAATTGGTTAGAAGCTTATCAGGAGTCATCCATTACTCATGACCTTGCTACCAGCGCCATCTTTGCCCACATCGACTCAGCCTAATATCATATTGTTAACCCTCGGTTTCGGCTCGAATAAAATGGAAAGTATAGTTCGATTTTTTCCTATAATGCTAAACGAGTGTTCGGATTGGATCTTGGCAGCCGAAGGTATCGGCAGTCGAAGAAGTGAGTGTTATTGTCAATAGTAGAAAAACACTCTATTTCCTGAATACGAAGATCGAAATCGGTTGAGAAAAAGGGATCAGTGAAAGAGGGGGTTCGGATAAACCAGTCATGATCCCAGAAATTATTCTCAAAATTTCCAATTCATTAAATGCGCAATCATGAAGCAGACATATCAAATCACAGCTTTTGATGGTTACATTTTCGAGGTCTGTCTTACATAAATACTCAGCCGCATAAGGGTCACAACAAGTCTTAGCTATGGATATGATTAGTAGCTAAAGAGGATACACATCAGGAAGATTTGTGCAGATACAGGATTTGATTATTTGATTACACTACGAATTGTATAGGTATAGCGTATAGCTTACATTACAAGATTCACGGTTAAACTCCTATAAATACCAAGTGTAAATAAAATAAAAGCCTCTCGACAATTCCAACACTCAAGCTTATTTCCCTACTGCTTTCAACTTAGTTTATTTTAGCTTTATTTCTCAAAATCGCCTCCCACACCAGACTTTCTTTGGAACAGTCTGGGAACCCACAGTTAGAAAACAGACTCCCTTTTCTAACGTAATCGATTGATAAATGGGAATCATCGTTATCGCGTTAAATAATAACTCGTTTAACTTGATTTTTAATATAGCGATAACACATACTTGTAAATTGTTTTACTCAAATACTATTTATAACGCCTCAAGTCTCAACTAGTCCAACAGCAACACCAATTCAAGTTAAATATAATCACATAGTGGAAAAAAGTTAGATAGATATTTGATTAGTAGTCTTCTTCATAGATTTATAAAAGTTTATACATCTCTTTTTCTTTCTGATATGGGATTGTTATATTTATGTCCTATATGGAACTATTAATTAACTCCTATCTAACTATTCATTAGTAAGTGGTTCTCTTAAGTTCAAATTGAATTTGTTGATGGGTTAGACATAAGGCTCTATAAATGGTATCAAAGCAAAACTTCTATTAGAATAGGAGTGGAGATTATGGGTTGTAGATTGAGCCTTGACGAGGATATCAACGGTTTAAGAAGGAAAGATTATGAGATCTCACATAAGAGCCGTGTATTATAATCTCATACCAAAAAGACGAGGAGATGTAAAGGCTTTAATAAACTTATCAAAAAGACTACTAATTAACTTCCTAACCAACTATTTTTATATCTATAATTGTCTTAAACTTGAAGGTGTTATTGGAATTTTATAATTTTTAAATTAAATTTATATTGTTAATCTAACTTTTTTTTCTGTTTTAGATTTTTGATCTCTTAATTGTACTTTTCTGTACTTAATTTTTTTATGGTTATGAATTTCTATATAGCTTTTCAAAATTAATCAAACTAAAGTTATTAATTTAAGTTAAGAAAAACATTTATCGTATTATACCATAGTAGTTTTATTTCTATATCATTTGCATATGGTATTCTACGTAGATTTGGTGGTGAGTCGGATCAGGTTCAAGCAAGGCCTGAGACTTACAGTCCATTCCCAAGACCGATGAAACTTGAGTAGCACGAACCTTAATCAAGCTTAGATCAAAATCAATTATTTTTTGTAAAATTGATATCGTTTTTTAATTTATATATTCATATTTTAGACTAGGTCCGACCAAGTACCTCAAGTTCAAATCCAGGTTGAAGCCTAAAAATTTGAAACAAATCTAAACTCAACCCAAAACTCAATTAACTTGAGCTAAACACAAATATATTCCCTAATTTTACGTTCTCTTTGTTCATTTCTATTGTAACACAGCTCAAGACCGTTATTTATCATTAATCTTCTCCTCTTATTGTCATCTCGATCTGCATGTGAAACATACATTATAGAATTTGGTGCCTACTACAGCCTACTTGATGCCTGGTATGGATAATTTGGGGTTAACACCAGACAAACAGAAAAAGAGGATAAGCACAGCTCACATCCAAAACGATGAAAAATGTCATAAATAAATAAAAAGTGACAACGATTGTACTGGTCCCGTAACTCCTGTAATAAATGTGCTTGAATTCTCAACGGTTTCTATGGTTATTCTGTGTAAATGGGGAATATCTCCTGGCTATATATTAATTCGTCCCATTAATTGTATATGCAGATATCAACAGCTGACATCACATTGGCGATGATGAGGTGACGAGCCATATAGAATGCTCTTTAGTGCAAACAACGATAATGGTGTATGATTTGCTGAAGTTCTCAGCCAACAGAATTGAAGGATATCAGAATAAGAGGATGAGATATCCTTTTTTCTTTTATGTCAAGTCCCTTCGGACGTGATTCATTTTCTTTGGAAATGCATTACAATCACCTCACATTTTGATGCTACAATATATCCCTCAAGTTGAAATATGGTTTCACAATAAAAGTAGTTCCTTAATTATCAGTTAGCCAATGTTTGATGTTCACTAAAGAAATATTTGGCCTTTCCTAACATGCAACAGGCAATGCTGTTTAATTATTTCTTTGAGATATATAGTTTTTAGGATCATGTTGCTATGCCATTATTGATAAGTCTGAGAATCTTGCTACATTAACTCAACCTGAAAGTCATTACTTACCGATGCCTAGAACAACTGCTGATTTAAGAATCAATACCAAAGACAATAAGATCTATAGAATCAAACCGACCATTAGATGCCGATCTAAACATCAATTCGTCACTTAAATCAAGAATAGCCTTATGATAACTATAGTGTTTTTGAACACTGCACGTGTTTTGTGATGAGAATATAGATTAAGTGGTGGGCCAAAAAGATATCTCCATCTTCTTCTTGTACGGACCTTACCTGGTCCTCCATGATCCTGCATTGCTATTAATGGCAAATTACCTTTCTAGATTACTTTTCCCAAAGCATCATCTTTTCTCTCCAAATTACTCTTTTTCGTTAAACTTTCGGTCTTCTTGCATTGAACTTGTGCTAATCCTGCTATTGGAAAGATAGTGCCAAGCAAATTGGATAAAACCCAACTCTTTCTCCACCTCCGCAGATTCCCAAAGCAGATAGAACAGAAGGCAATATCATTAAATTTAACAAAAAAGCTTGGTGGTTCTGCCAATGAAAATTGAATTTGTACAAAGGATGAAGCAGTTTAAATCAAGAGTTGCTTCCTGAAACTCCATGTCAATGACAAAGCAAAGGCACTACTTTACCCAGTGACTTATCTGGAGTTGTTCCTATCATAAGTTTGCCACGTTTTGCTGTTACGAAAAAATGTTGGAAGGCATTTATCTTCATTAATTGATCATAATTATTAAATATGGAATCCAATGACACATCTTCTGAACATTTATTCCTTGTTCCTATCTTCGATCTACTCCTATCAATGGCCTTTTATAAATAGCTACTCGTCGATATTCAACTCAAAGCAAAGCAGTTCAAACTCTCTCAACAATCCGCATAAATTACGAGTTAATACAGTTTATAATCATGGATGTAGTGAACAGGTTGGTGCAAGACAAGCCAGTGATTATTTTCAGCAAGAGTTCCTGTTGCATGAGCCACTCTATCAAGTTACTGATAAGTGGATTTGGAGCAAACCTAACAGTGTACGACCTCGACAAAATTCCCAATGGAACGCAAATCGAGAGGACCCTGGTGCAACTAGGTTGCCAACCAAGTGTACCTGCAGTGTTCATAGGGCAGAAGTTTGTTGGCGGTGAAAAGCAGGTCATGAGCCTGCACGTCCATTGCTCATAGAAGCCGGAGCAATGTGGATTTGGAAGAAATAGAGTATGAACTAGCTCAAGTAAGCTAAAGTTTTTGTCTCTCTTTTTCCTTGGTACTCTTAACAGCATAACTATCGTGGGCAGGGTACAACGTATTTAAATCCGAGCTCCAAGTCCTCTGTATCATGGCACTCCAGGACTTTGGAGTCTTTCCTATGCACTAAGCTCCAGGTTTTCCGAAATGTAATGCCTGCAATGTAATTCTGTACTATCTATAATAAAGACTCTTTCCAACCTATGAACTTCACTGAAAGTGGATATTCATTGCCAAATCATCTAAACAATTGCTAATTCTTATCCTCTTCTTAACCCCATCACCACCAGATACCGAAATGTAACCTTTAATAACAGAAAAGGAATTGAAACAAAATGCAGACCAGTAATTGTGAATTTAAGGCTATTAATATGGTAATACGCTGATCATTGAAGAAGACAATGATGAGGAAGTACGTTACTTGATTTATGGATTCCCTCTGAGAAGAGGCTGTGATAGCATAAGCCACATCAATTCAATAGCTAAAGAGTACTATAGAAAGCAACACCTTCGGCTTCAAATGCATTTAGGAATAATTGAACCTCAAGCTCCAACCAATAAATATTCACGTTGCACGAATTACAGCCCAATAGGTTTGGGCCTAATTACTGCCTCGAACAAATAAACGATGTCGTTTAATAAAAACAAAAAAGAAAAGACATTCGTCTTTACGACTCCACTGGGGATCGAACCCAGAATCTCTGGTTCCGTAGACCAGCGCCTTATCCATTGGGCCATGGAGTCATCTTGCTCTAGCTCATGTGCTTTACTATTCTCGTTTAATATTTTTAGTTACAGAACCATGATTATAGAATCAGTTTTATCAAATTTGGGGCTTGCTCCTCAACAACTCAGCTTCAAAATCATGAAACGTGACTTTGCCGACAATCTTTCCAATCTCATTCATTCTTTTTTGTTTTTTCCCCCCATGTTTTTGACTTTTGTATTTCACGATCTTCTTCAGCTCCGTTTGCTGTCATCAATAAGATGGTGTTAAACTGATTGTAATAGCTGATCGGAGGTCAGATTCTTCAATTAGCCGTAGATAGCTGATTGTGAATTAATAAATTTATGATTAAAAAAAGTTTCATTTTAAAGTTTTATTTAATAAGTTGGTATTGATTATTTTTAATAATTTTTAAATTTTATTTTATGTAATAGATTTATTTTTAATTAATATTTAAAAATTAACCTATCATAAAAATTTTGAAATATAATTTCATAAATGTTTTCTTTTTTATTTATTTAATAAAAATTTTAAAATATAAAATATTCAATTTATATTATATTATTAATTTATATTTAAGTTACATAATTATTGAATATTATATATTTTATACAAATACATAATTATCTATTATTGATAAAGTAAATTATTATTTAACTAAAAAAATTATTTTAATCTCTATATTTTATATACATTTATATATTTTTTATATATTTTTAAATCATATCTATATAAGTAAATTTACTCAATCAATTACTTACTAAATAATAATACTTAATCAGTTATTAGCTATTAATTATTAACTATCAAAATTAATTACCAACTATTAATAACTAATTATCAACTATCACCTGAATTTAGTTAGCTAAACCAAACATGTCCTCAGACACGACTTAGAGGAAAACACAAACCCATCACTCCATCACTTCATTTGCTGTCCTCTGACAGTTTTGTTGTCGGGGACAGTTACTCATTCATACGGACCGTGAAAAGCCAAAAGGCAAAGTTAGATTGCGGTTTTATGTAATAAAATAAAAGACCTACCCTCTTAGTCTTATTTGTAATGTGGTATGTATCGGTATCCACTGACGTACTTTGAGCTGTCAAAATGTTAAGGGATCCAATGTACCACTGCTTAATTCATGATCAACGCTCTCATGACCAGGAAACATGACGCTTTAGTTTTAGTTTTAGTTTTGACACACTGCATTTTTTACTGTACATTCTCGCGTATTGACATGTTTTTACCAAGTTGTCATGAAACCGATTGACGCCTTCTCCTGTGGAACAAGAACCTTTTCTCTGAATTGCCCTTTCCTCCGATTGGCTTAAGACTGTTTATCCGGAAGAGAAAATTCAGTTTTCTCAGCTTCTTTGTGAACGATTTTAACTTGTTGGCAGAATGAGACCTTTCAAGTCCCTGTTTCATGGACGCATGGTCCTTTTCAAGGTCGGTCAGTCTCATTCTCATTCTTCCAACTTCAAGCTTCAGCTCTCTGTTCTCTCTCCTCACTGATGCGTAATTGTCTCTTGGAGATATTGCTCCACTCCCTGCTCCACTGCTTGGACGTTTAGGGAATTGGTTGTTTATTGCACCGAAAAAGAACTGATTGTGACCTCCATTCATGGCGTTTCTGAATCTATTTTGTTCGAAATATACAACTTGGACTGCCATTTGAACTGGAAGTCTTTCGTTTTGTGCTGCGTGACTGCAGGCCTCTTGAGATAATTTCTGACAGTCAATGGTCTTGCAGAGTCTGTAACTTTCAGAATCTTTAATGTTTGGGTGAACCTGTACAAAGAGAAACTCTCAAGTTACAACCTTTACAAAATGGAAATGTCGTGATAATATGATATGGAACTCATCTTGGAGCGTTCATGAAAGAGAGATTAAATGGTGAAGAAAGTTACTAACTTCGAGGAAGATGTCCACTGCTCTGTACAGTCCGTCACTCACTACGCGAGCATGGTCTGGGAGGAGTTCTGCCAGTGCAATAAACTTGGATGGCATCAAGTTTGAGTCTATGGCAATTTCTGCAAGATAGTTGTCAAGTAACTTTGACACCTTAATAATTGAACTTTGCTTAGGAGAACCAGAGTTGTCGAAATCATAAACCATGTCGCTTTCATCTCGGAAGTGATTATCTTCAACGTCTTCCTCCTCCAAGTTGAGAAAGATGGAGAAGATTCTCAAGATTGAGTCTATCTCATACATGGTGCAGTTATTGTTTCCATGAGCATTTGATGGGATTAGGATGTCTTCGAGAATTGCCTGATCCAGTTGAAGACCGATTCTTCTCTCCAAATTCGATCTGCAAGAAGTAGATACTGATGCTGCTAGGGCAGTTTTTAACAAACTAGAAAGAAAAGCCATTGGAACCCGACTCTTCCTTGATTGGGTTGGCAGTAAGCTAACAATTGTTTCAACAATGACCCTTTGTTTCTTCTGCGACTCCAAGTCCAAGAGGTTTCCCCTTACGACAGGACCTTGAAGTGAATTATGAGCATAGTTTATTAAAATCTTGCTGATCGTTTCCTGATTCAGACCCTTTGATTTCACTGCGGATAGAACTCTTTGGAAGAAATCTAAGCTAAGAATTGTGAGTGATTTGCCCCACCAGTCCGATGGTGTTTCTGGTTCCTTGTTTGACAGCTCGTTTGCATGGAAGTTATAGTCCAATTTTAACAGGCCAGAGGCGAGCTGTTCTTTACATGCATTGCTTGCAATTGCATTGATGAGCCTGCTAACCAGGTTGATCTCTTCAGATATAGGCAAGAGGGTTTTACAACGGTGAAGAACTGATATTGAACTTGAAATGTTCGGGAACACCAACTCCTGCAAGTAAGCTTCACTTCGGGCTTCAAGGTTCTTCTCGGCAAAATCTTCTGTCATTTCCAGGAAGTGAGCTATACAACGCAGCATAGCGATATTTGATTGTGTAATCTCAAGGTTTACTCCATAGCAGAACTTAGCAGCAAGAACAAAGGCCTCAGGTCCACCTGGGACAGAAGGGATACTAATGCGAGAAACTTTCGAATCCTTCGCTTCCAGCAGCAGTTTCCGTATTCTTCCGCTTCGAGAAACTAGAGAAAACTGTAGAAGAGTTTGAAATACATAAATGAAGCGTAAAACTGGGCAGAATATTTACTGATTTCTGTCGCCGCACCCATTTCTTTAAGGTATGACGTCATAATATTCATCTCATTATGAACTCATGACCTTCGTTATAACAATGGATAAGCAGTAGGATGAATCCTAATCCCGTATTCATGCATTTACTAGAAAGTAGGAGCAGATCTTACTTACCTTGTGGAGAGCAAAACTAGATTCTCCAACTTCAACTGTGAGATCACTGAAGACATCAGAAATTGGCCTACAAGAAGGTATGATACGGTCATGATTATGTTGAAATTGCAAAGACGATAAAATTCCAAAAGAAAAAGAAAATAAATAACCATACATGTTGTTCAGTCCTATTAACTTTGAGGCCATGTTTCTGTTAGAAACCTGTACACTCATTCCTGAAACCATGACTACCAAACAGATTTTCTCAAGAATAATGTCCGAGGGTAGATCGCAAAGTAAGAACCTACACATGTTCTTGTACTACAACTCGTAAGATGACCACTCAGATCTATAGACAGTACCAGTCCTGATATTCTAAATCGGCAAAGATGGCCCAGATAGGAAAAATGACAATTCAATCATTACACAATGACTGAGAAAGCCGAGACAGTAATGTTATATTTCTTTACAGCAGTAAGCCGTAACTCAATATCACAGAATTGGTGATGCTTGAGTATCATATACATGGGACCTCAGAAATTCATCTCATAGATGTGCTTGTTTCAGGAAGGTTCTATTATACTCAACAACTTGAATACTTCTTTCCGTACATGGTTTTAAAGAGTAAAATGCCTGCAAAATTATTGAGCGGCAAGACGCTAATAGCAATGTTTGACGATAACTTTTTGCTGAAGCCTCGTGCCATTGTCGTTGAAATGGAAATGTCGTTTGCAAGGTCATGGTCATAGAGTATCGTTGTCATGCTCCCATATTTGATAGCAACCATGGGGTGTTGTTTTGAGGCATTTATTAGGAGTGACTGGTCACTCAACTATGAGGCTGAGAAGTTAACTAAATCTGATTGTCCAAAGATGGCCTGGCATTGGAACTCTTGAAAAGCCAATTCTATGCCCTCAGATTTCAGCAGATGGCTCTTTTCAGGTTTCGGTTTATGCAAAACACTCAGTTTTTAACTAATCATAACTGGAAATCTCGCAGCATTTGAAACATACTGAAATGTTATTTTTGTTTTTTCCCCTCATACCGTACAAATCTATGAAAAAATCTACTAAATCCAGTTGCTGAGAAATGAAAGTAAGAAACAGCCAGAGGTACAGTCAAAAGGATCTTAGCATTCAAATACGATAGGACCTCAGAAACGGTTTCAGTTTGGAAACTTGGGGGTCAAATTATTTTCTACAAGGGCTTTTGGTCAGAAATTTAGTAACATATTCTACATTTTTCCGTATTTCAGGAATACAACAACCCCTAATCAGTTTCGAGCAAATCACGTTAACTTCTCCGACCAAAACCGAACCACATTGTCTGGACACTATCAACTATCAAGACAAGTATCAAGGACAGCTCAGGTTACAGAAGAACTAAGAAATGGACAGAGAATTACCATTCAGTGGCGTGCCTTATGCTTGAATTTGGACGAAATGATCTCTTCCCAGATATGCTTGGTTTCAATTCACCAACAGTAACAACACCCATCTTTCTTTCTGGCAGTTCTGACTTAGATTTTTGTCCTCAGAAATACTGAAAGTTCTGCAACACCAACCCTATTAACAAATGTCTTTCGTCCAAGAACCTACTCCAGCTGTTTTAAACAATCAAATCCTGTGGCTTTATTATTCTGCAGTACGTTGTGCTGCTAGCTTTGCAGCCCACGTTTCTTTCTTTTTCTCTGTAATTCTACTCCGCCAGGGGAAAAGGAAAGCTTGAGTGAGGCGAAAGTCAACTGAACCCATCCAAGAACATTAAAGGGTGGTGATGACTTGGGAACACGCTTTATAGAGCATTTGAAATATACCCTTAATGTTAAAAGTCAAGAAAAATTATAGGCATGCTGGTGCACTTTTCGGTGTAAGAGTTGCTCCTTTTTTTTTCCCCATGACTTTTGTTTCGAGGAAGTTGCAGGAATCCTGAATGGTTGCAGTGCTTTTGGGGTGATATAATCATGGGTGAGAAACCTACCCACCTATAGCTGAGTTTGATTCTACATTATATTCATGTGTAAAGCACATGAAAGTGGAAACTTATGATGATGGTGTTGGGTTACAGTTTATAATGAGGATCACAAACACATTACCTAAAATCGAAGTTTTCAATTGCAGATAATTGTCGAATACAATTGGGGATAACACGGGCCAAAGTAGATAAAGATTCAGAAACTGTTTTGTACAGGAGATCATAAGTCAGTTCTAGGCCAAGCTTTTGAAGAAAATAGATAATGAGAAAGTCCAAATGTGTTGGAACCTTCCTGCTAAAAGTACCAACTACTTCAAATGATCCGATGCAAATGTGCCCATGATAAAAATATGTGTGAAGGAAATTCATACTATCTTTAGTTTCTAAATCAAAATGAACTAACCAAAAACTCTTATCATACCTCGCTTTCTCTTAAGCATAGACTTGATAGATTTCTTGCAACTAGAAAACGTACTATTACTATTATTTTGTTGGATCGCACGATCAGGTAGTAATGATGATCCCATCACTACGTGCTTTTGTTCCTACCCAATTATGTCTTCCTAATCAAGTGGTTACGAGCATTTATACAACTTGCTTCTCATCAGCTTTTTCTTTACTAGTTTCAATATAATTACACCTGCAGACCTACACATGAGAAAGGAAATCCCAAGTGGTCCACCATAGTCACTGTACACGACCATGTGGGTAACCATGTCCGATATACAAACCCTATTTTTAAAGTTCAAAAGGGAAAACGTGTGTAAGCATCTTGTAAAGAGTGAAAAGAACACGGAAAAAAGAAGGGGTCAAAGAGTGAGAGAGCACATAAGTCTTTCTTATTCCAAAATTGGTATTCTTCAACAATAAGAAATCGTGGGGTTTGATGTTTTAGGATTAGATTGGGAGTATTATCGATTTGAGATATCAATTTATACTATTCTTTAAAACTTTGGTTGGGATCCCTTGTTATTGTATTGTGGCAATGTTTCGAGTTGGGGTCAATAGCTCAGAACTTAAACTCTTGTAAGTCGTTGTTTGGTTTAGTTGATTTACTTATCATTTAGCTCGTAATTTTTTTCCTCTATACTAGAGGATTTTTCGCATATATTTGGTGTTCTATTTACTTTTTTGTCATCTATATTGCTTAGGTTGTTTGCTTGTTGTGATTGGGTTGCTTAACATTAGTTGATTTGTAACGCCCTGACACTCTTGGAAGGAAACGTCGGTTCGCTACGATATCACACTCGATCACTCACACTCACGACCTCTCAAAGAGTTGCGGTAGCGTAAGTTGATCGCTCTCACTTAGACACTCACATG
>JANIMX020000120.1:5028799-5046101 GCA_024582655.2 Erythroxylum kunthianum | reverse complement strand
AATATTTTTAATTATTTCACAAAAATAAACTAATATATTTTTATATTAAACTCTTATTATGTATAATTGATGTATATATTTATTTAATTATATCAAATATTTATGTCTTTTATTTTTAATAATTATAATAATAAATTTTAAAAAACTTTAATAATATAATAAAAATAAAATTAGAATATGATAACGAAAATAATTTATTTTTATTTTTATTACAAAATAAATAATATTTTATATATAAAAAACCACAATAAAAGACAATATTGAATCAAACTGCCCTTAACTTATTTCTTATTTTTAGTTGGGATTGATTTAATTTGAAATTAGTATAAATTTTTTGAGTTGATTGAATTTAAGTTTTGTTTAAATCATCTTTAAATTAAACTTGAATCAAAGGTGTTGCCATCCCTATCTTATTTATTTTTAAAACAAGAAAGAAATATCCTAGGGAAAAACATAACATAAACCATCCGGAAGTGAACTGGAACTACCGGTGACAACCTAATCCAGCAGAACCAAACAGACCCTTATCTACTGCCTTTTAGCTTCAGCGTCCACACCAAGCTTTGGTTTCGTTTGTAAACTTTTAGACCCCATGAATACCTTAACTCCGACCTCAACGGCTCGACTCTGCACAGCCCACAATCGATGCCCCTCTCCAAGTCGTTTCATAGAACGATACGGTAGAAATGTTGTTTTCTTCAGATCATCATTCACACGAACAACTCCGAGCATCGTTTGCATGGCGGTGCGTATAAGTTACAATACATGGTGGTCTTGGTTTGAGGTGAGACTTCTTTAGGGCTTTAATATAGCACGTTTTGACTGGGAATTTTTGTTTTTGTTTTTGGGCTGTTATGAATTTGCAGGAGCCTTATTTAATAACGAAGCTAGAATCTGCCGAGAAGACCTGGAAAGAGTTATCGGTCAGTTGCAATTTTATCTCCTGTTGCATTGGAATTGTGTGATTTTACTTGTCAACAGATGGGTTTTGCTAATTATCAGGAGCTCTCTGGAATTTGAATTTGATAATTTGGATTAGTTTACGAGCTTTGTGTATGGTTTTGTTTCGTTCTTGCGACATAAATGTAATAAAGAAGGTTGGCGAGTATTGTTTTTGTTCTTGAATAAGACAAGATGAACGGCAGGTCAAGCTGGCTGACCCAGATGTCATCTCAAATCCCTCTGAATACCAAAAACTGGCACAATCCATGTCGGTGCTTGATGAGGTAACATGGTCTTTTCTTTTGTATAAGTTAACGCAGTCAATTGTACTTGGTGGTGAAGTATATATATTTTTTGTTTTGTTATGGTTGGGAAAATAGGTTGTATCAATTTTTAGGAGATTCAAGGATTGTGAAAAGCTGGTCGAAGAGACAAAAGGTATGGACCCAGTTTCCTTCTTCAGCTATACATTTTCTGAATACGGAAGCCAAAGGGTCATGTGACCTTTCTCCCCCTCTTCCTGGTAATACTATGACAGCCTTAGCTAAAGAGGATTCAAATGATGAAGATATGGCTGAGATGATTGCTTTTGAAGTTGAATCTTTGTCCAATGAGCTCAAAGCGCTGGAGGAGAAGCTTAAGGTATGTATATGGAAGTCATCTTCAACTGCTAGGATTATCCATTTTATGTTGATTCCTCAGACTCATAGAACATATACTGATGCGAATGCATAATTTGTTATCATGAAACTCTTCTCCAGATTTTTCTTTTTTCATCATCCTCATTCTATTATGTGCTCCAAACCTACTTTTGACAGGTTCTCCTGCTTCCTAGTGATCCTCTTGATGCAAGGAATATAATGCTTGAAGGTATATGTT
Organism: Erythroxylum kunthianum; assembly: GCA_024582655.2. Lineage (NCBI taxonomy): Eukaryota > Viridiplantae > Streptophyta > Magnoliopsida > Malpighiales > Erythroxylaceae > Erythroxylum > Erythroxylum kunthianum. Next base: position 5,044,280 of record JANIMX020000120.1, on the reverse strand, counting down.
TTCCTTTCAATAATACGGATTTCAATTTGTTCCTTTGATTGTGTTCTATTTAATATGTAAGAAAACAGCTCTCTGCATCCAATTATTTTGTTTCTTGAAACTGCACAGTGATTATACTTCTGAAATTATCAGAAGAGGTGGATAATGTATGAAGGTAAACAAGGACAATAAACATGTGGACAGAAAATTTGATTTTTGCTCATAAAATGTCTTCAACCTTCATGAGACAAGTGTTGGACTAGTTCTACAGATGCTGAGTTTTGTGCATATCTATCATATTGAAATAAAAAGATGGCATCATTGCATTGGCTTAATTTCTGAAGCTCATTCTTGTTGAAATTTATCTGTTTTCTGACACTAGATCGTGTTTTCCTTCACATTCACAGTAAGGGCAGGTACTGGAGGTGACGAGGCTGGACTATGGGCTGGTGATCTTGTAGGTACATCCTTCTCTCAGCCAAATTATGTCATGTCTTTGTTTTCTGTGATGTATAGCATCGCTAAATCATAATGATTTTATTTATGCATTTTGAATGAAAAAACAGAAAGAAAAATAAGATATTGGAGATTGAAATGCTGGTATATTAACTACATTGAATTTACTTATCCACTTTACTATTATGATATGCATCCAAGTGCTCTGCAAGTTAATATTGCAAGATCTTTCATTATGTTGGGTCTCCTCAAACATGTCAAGCACTAACACTGATGCTGGGTGGTTAGTAATGAGATATCCTTCATTCTGTTGGGTCTCCTTAAACCTGTCAGAGACTAGCACTAGCATTGGTGCCAGGTTGTAAACGACTTGTCAAATTATTATCTGGGATTTTCTTGAAAAAATATGTGATGTACAAATTGATTTTCACATTATCTTGATTTGCATTTCAACCAAAAATGCCTTGTTCTTTGATATCCTGCTTTTCATTTATCATGAAAACCAAAGATCATATCCGTAATATGAATGTCATCTGCTGAGATGGAATTATGCATCTCTGCATGAGCTAGGTGTTCTTTGTTCCAAGTATTTTAGTCATCGCTGTATCTAATACTTTTGAGTGATTCTGGGAAATTTTGTGCATGACTCATGTTTCCAATTCTGGTTGATGTGAATTGCTGTTAACATATAACCTGCTAGTGAAGGTATTCTTTTGAAATGTGCACCAATTGAACTGCTTCTACACTTTTGTTATCTCCTTTCATATAATCGTGACCAAGCATATGATCAGCACTTCTTGAAGTAAATCAGTTGTTTCCACCTAAAAATCTTTGTTCTGAATTTTAATTAACTTCTCTTGGATCCTAATACAACAACACTTGTTTCAATGCTAAGGTCCGCATGTATCAGAAGTACAGCGAGCGAAATTCTTGGAAATACTCCCTAGTTTCAAATTCTGATGTAAGTATCTTTTATTGTTGAAAAGGTATGCACCTTATTCTTGTGGGTTTCATTATGAGCAACCTTTTTGTTTTTCTTCAAAGGCTGAGAAAGGTGGCTACAAAACCTATGTGATGGAGGTCAAAGGGAACCGTGTCTACAGTAAACTGAAATATGAATCCGGTGTTCATCGAGTTCAACGGGTTCCTCAGACAGAAACACAGGGGCGTGTGCACACCTCGACTGCAACCGTAGCCATCATGCCTGAGGTAGAATGAGTTTGGTGCTTGCGTCCTCTAATAGGTCTCAGGTTTTAAGTTACTAATCCCTTTGTTCTTTGGGTAGCTAAGGCAGTTCATTGGCTTGTGTATCCTTGATTATGTTGAGGTAAAGTTAAGAGTCAGACTAGGTCAAGTGGCGAGAAGCTATTGGAATGTTGATGTTTCTCCTCAACTTCAGATTTTGAGGGTTAATGGCAAAATAATGTTTGACTGGATATTTATATCTTGGATTTCTCGTTTCGTGGATCCTGCTGATAAATCAGCTGAATTTTCATGCATAAATTTCTGGTTCCACTGTGCTGACAATCTCTTGACCTAATTAGATTGTCTTTTGTCTGCATCTCAAATTTGGTTTTAGCATAGCAATCTGAAGTATGCTTTATTCAGTGTATAGTAATTAGTGCTTATTCTGCATATGAACATAGGCTGATGAAGTTGAAGTCGTCATTGACCCTAAAGAAATTGAACTTACGACAACAAGGTCTGGTGGGGCTGGAGGTATGTAATTCCGGATGCCAACATTGTAATAGAATAAGTGAACCCTTCTCTTCATGCTTTTGATCTTCCTTCTCTGCTGCCACTCCTCCTGTTCTTTTTCTACTTCATCCACAACCCAAGAATGAAGAAGGCATCTATTTGAATGTCTGATCATGGTCATCCTGCAGGCCAAAATGTGAATAAGGTTGAGACAGCTGTTGATCTTATCCACAAACCAACTGGAATCCGCATCTTTTGTACTGAAGAAAGGACACAACTTCAGAATAAAAACCGTGCTCTCCAGCTTCTGCGGGCAAAACTGTGAGTGTGACATGGTTTGCTGTACTTCTGTTTGTATACTATTTTATGAGAGTCAAATATGCTAGATTCCTTTGGATAATTCTATAAAAGGAGGATACATTTTTTCAATAAATCCCTCATGGCAGATCTTGTCTTGTTGTATCTTTCATATATTATCTTTTTTGCTTATTAGTTGGGTATCAATAGTTTGAAACTCAAGTTTAACTCTCTGAGCTACACATTTCCCTTCTTTATTATTGATCGTCCTTGATTTATCAGGTATGAGATAAAAGTGAGGGAGCAGCAAGAATCAATAAGGAACCAGAGAAAATCTCAGGTATCCTTAATTTCTGATTTGGAAGTTGGGTTTGTTGCCTTTTATGGACATTGGACTGCGCCTTCATGTATATGGTTATATTCGACAAATGCAGGTAGCAAGACATTGTGCTATACATTATTTGTGCATTGTATAACGTTGTAACTGATAACTTTTTTGGTTTTGTTTTTGCTACAATTTTCCCATTCTTTCTAAATTTCCAAAGCTAGAGTGTGATCCAACTAATGGAACTTGTTTGCAGGCGAAGTGTTTCTAAGTCTTATGTTTTATGCTTAAAATGCAGGTTGGTACAGGTGCTCGTGCAGAAAAGATTCGAACATACAATTACAAGGTATTTTTGCTATTCTGCTTTGAGCTTAATATGTACAGAGTTGTGACATTGCGATGCGCTGAGATTCTCTTAGAACATCTTGGAGACCTTGTGATCTAACTGAATTGCTCAGTCTTTGTAGATGCCAATAAGTGAGAAATGCACCAATTTCAATTTAGGAGGAGTTTATATAGGTTCTTGGTAGTTACATGTGAGACTGATCGTCGGAGAAAAGCTTCTGTTGGATAAGGATAGTTATTAAGGGGATTTACCGATAGGATAGAGGAAGTGCTACTAGAGTACAAGAACTAAAGTTTGCCTTATCTTATTAATTAGGACAACAGAGTCACTGACCACCGGTTGAAGACGAATTTTGAGCTCACATCTTTTCTTGACGGTGATATAGAAAACGCAGTTCAGGTACTTAACCTTATCCTCAGGATGTTTTAACCCTGTCCTCAGGATGTTGTGTCCAACTTACTCTCTCATTTTTTGTAATCAAAATTCGATACTTCTTGCAGGCTTGTGCTGCTATGGAGCAGAAAGAACTCTTGGAAGAACTTGCAGAATCTGTGGTTACAGCAACTGCCTGATTCGAACCTTTAGTTTTGTTCATTTATACCGTTGCAAGGCACAATGGGGAGTAGCTGATTTGTAATGTACGTTTATTTCTCCCAAATAAAGAAAAGAAAATATTCATATGTGCTGCTATCTCTTAATATTTTGGCCTCCACTTTGTAAACAAAAATTGAAAATCCCGACATTGTACTATCCTGTTGGATCGGTAATACAATAACAAATTTAATTTTTTCGCTTTGCAAAAATAGGGTGAAAGATATTAATTATATGTAATTTTTTATATTTTTTATAAAATTGTTATTTTCGTGATTCAAATAAAAAAAAATAACTGACAGAAAACATATCTCCAAGATGAACCAAAACAGGAAAAGGGCTTGAGGTGCGTAAAGGATGGCGTACCACTAAACTACATCGTTTGCTGCAGGTTTTAGTTTTAGTCGACCCTTGACTTCTGGAAACTAGAACCTTCCAAGTTCTGCGATAACTGATAAGACTTGACGAGGGTTGTGTTTATGAGGAAAGGATCCACTCTACTCTTCCTCTTCACCTGATATGAAGTTTCATCAATATCTCCAAACCTTCAGACTTCTCTTCCCTGCAAAGTCTCTTACAAATAATCTTCGTCAAAACCTGCTTTCACCTAGCCAATCCTCTCAACTAGTCACTGTTGAAAGCTTAGTGTCTGTTCAGTATCAGCGATTGCTTTGTAGACACATTAGCTCCAAATCATCAAGAGAAAAAGAAGATGTTTTTACCATAAGCTACCTAGTTCAATCATGCGGAATGCCTTTAGAAGTTGCTCGCGCCACATCGAAGAAGATTAAAATCGTGTCCGCAGAGAGACCTGACTCCGTTTTGGCCTTTCTGAGAAACCGCGAATTCACAGAGTCTCAGATTTCAAAGTTGATAATGAAACGTCCTTCGCTGCTTTTGTCCAATCCTGAGAGCACCCTTTTGCCAAAATTCGACTTCTTCAGATATATAGGGTTCTCAAGTGCTGACCTCGCTTGTACCATCTCAGCAGATCCAACCATTTTAACCAGAAGCTTGGAGAATAAAATAAAGCCTTCTTATGACTTCCTCAAAAGCATATTGCTTTCTGATACTAAGATCGTCAATGCAATGAAGCACCATAGTTGGTTACTTGCAAGTGTTTTGAGAACTGTTAAACCGAATATTGAGCTTTTGAGAAAATCTGGTGTATCTGGCTCGAGCATTTCGACTTTGGTGGTTCATTTCCCCGAGGCTATTATTCAAACGTGTCACGAGTTTGGCAGAGTTGTGGAAGAGGTCAAAGAAATGGGATTTGATCCAAAGAAATTAACTTTTGTATTAGCGGTGCATGCCCTGATTGGGAAGGCCAATAAGTTGACAAGGGAACGATGCTTTGAGGTTTATTTGAAATGGGGTTGGTCTAAAGACGATATACGTGCTGCATTTAGGAAGCAGCCTAATTGTATGTTACTGTCGGAGAAGAAAATCAGTCAAGGAATGGATTTTATTGTAAACAAGATGGGAAAGTCTTCAAAGATGATCTTGCGAAGCCCTTCAGTCCTATTTTTCAGTTTGGAAAATAGAATCATCCCCAGGTTTAGAGTGGTAAATGTCTTGCAGTCAAAAGGATTGATCAAGGAAAATTGGAATCTGGGTACATTTTTGTTTCCTAATGAGACGAATTTTCTGCAGAGGTACGTGACCAAATTTGCGGAGGAAGTACCTGAATTGTTGAATGTGTACAATGGCAAGTTGAATCCTCAGGATGTATAGTTTGGATTTGATCATGAAATCCTTGGTGCTGACTAATTGGATATACTGACTTATGCTAGTTTTGACTCTCAAAGACCTGTTCATTTTCTGCTGTTGATAAAAGCTAATTTGGCATGCTTGTATATTAACTCTTTGCGATCTTTGCTGTTATTAGACTTAACTTGGGTTGGGTACTGGTAGAAAGCAATGTGCATTATCCTGCGCCTATGTTTGGTCGCCAAATCACTTAAACAACTTTGTGTTTGATCAGAAACTTGGCTTATACAAAGATAAGAAAGCAAATATAATTAACAAAGTCGTACTGTATCTACACCACCATAACCACAATAGATTTGTTTCTATAACTCGAATATATGTCAATCTTACCAATTAAGGCTTGCTCTCATTTGACTGGACTATTCTGCTACTCCACAACTGAACAAAGTGTAGTGTCAGATTCCGAGGTCATTTGAGAAAGATACCAACGTGTAATTGGAAATACAGAACTTTGAAAACTCTCTCTGTCATCTAAGAAATCCTTTTCGTCATTTCCCAGAATTAGATGGACTCGGAATTTGGATAAGCCTGTGATTTGTCTGAAACAGCACGTCTTTCAAGATCTCTTAACTGCCCTTGCGTATCCTTTTACTAATGATGAATTAACACTTACTGTTTACAGAAAAAAACTATGAAAACTTGAAGTAATATGGAAACGTATCCCATTCCCCTGAAATATACGAAAACATGCCTTTTCCCCTGTTCCTGGGACTCATATTCCGTCACTAAACTTCAAAACTTTTCAATTCTCTGCCACTCAAAGTACTAACGCTGTGGCTAACTGTGATCTGATGATTCAAGTGAACTAGGGTTTTGAACTGGTAGCACTATTCAGCTTAAATCGGCACAAATGGTGGGGAGAGGGAGAACCCCTCTGGTCCTCTCTTCCACCAAAGTTCTCCTCAAATCCGTATTGAATACGACTTCGTTGGTCAACGGAGACTCTTCTTCCTTCTTAAACTTCTCCGCCGATGACGTTTCTCCGACCATTCAATTGCGGGTGGGAATTCTCCGGCTTTCCATGTACAAAGTTGATGGCCCAGGCCAAAAAGTAACTCCTTTTGACGATTCTGCTTTAATTGGGCTTTCCACTTCCGTTCTCAAGAGATTGACGATCACTTCAGGTTCTCTGGTAAGCTATTTGTTGACTAACTCTATTATAATTTGTATCCTTTAGGTAGTCATGTGTGTTTTACTGAGAATGAAGATGGGAAAAACAATTGTAACCTTGTTGGTTTTATCACTTATTGACTATTTCTACTCGTTACTTAGCAGTTTAAAGTTGGAAAGAAAAAGAAAAAGAATTCTCCTGGAAATAATTCCAACATAGAACGTGCTTCAATTAATATTTATCGGTGGGAAAAGAATGAGAATGCTGTTAGGAAGATCGGTTTGTTACTTCCTTTGGACTATATCTTAATAGATAAGAGGCAATATTTTGTTTTTGTTTTAAATTCAAGGTGATTGTGAAGAACGTTGAGACAAAAGGAGAGAGATTTGCTCAGGTTGTCGTTCTAGATCCTCCCAGAAAAGAGGAATTGGCATCTGGAGATGAGTTGTCCGTAACCTGTCCTCCTCATACAATGCTTATCTTTCCGTCTTATGGTTTTCCTTCAAACGGGACTCCATTGTTAGACAAAGAAATTGCTTATGTTTCTCCAATTTTAGCCTTTAACCTTGACTTGCATGTTTCGTGCCTCAAATCACTTGTTCGCCAAGGAAATGAGACCTTGGCATCTCTTTTTGAATCTACTGTGGAGGATGAGACATGTAAAAAAGTTTGTCAGGCTTCTGTCATTAGTTTGGAGTTGAAACCTTTAACTCGATTGCCAAGGTATGCCTCACACTTGAGGGTTTCTTTTGTTAAGATACCTGAGTGTGGTACCCTTGAAGCTCTGAAAGGCCGTTCATTGATTGAAGCTGAAGACCGTCAAGAGATAATCGATTTGGCACTACAGAACTACTTTAGAGTTGACAGATATCTAGCCAGAGGTGATATTTTCAATGTCTGCATATTTTGGAATTGCAACTCCACGTTTTGCATTCCTTGTGAACAGAGGTCAAAAGCTAGAAGTAAAGACATCATCTACTTTAAGGTACATTTTTGCAAGTTCTCTTTGTTGCATCATGTCCTTGGAGAATGCCAACAATTTTCTGGCAGTACGCTGAAGGTAATTCATTATTCAGGTCATGGCTATGGAGCCATCAGATGAAGCAGTTCTTCGAGTCAATCACACCCAAACAGCCCTAGTTCTTGGAGGGACTGTTCCTTCTGCCATCCCTCCAGATCTCCTGATTGAGGAGTCCAAAAGTTCTGCTGAATCTCCTTTACAGAGGAACGCGGTGAAGATTTTAGGTTCCATACTCGCACCATCTTTGTGCCCCTCAGCACTCTCTTCGAAATTCAGAGTTGCTGTTCTACTACACGGTGTTGCAGGTCTGTTTAGTTTATTTCTATTTGTTGTTGCCACAAGAAAATTTCCTCCTACCAATAAATTTGATTGGTATAGCGTTAAAAGTGTGATTAACTGTGTAATTATGAACGTGAATAAGTATTTCTGATGGTTTCAAGAGAATTTATTAAAAGTGTGATTAACTGTGTAATTATGAACATGAATAAGTATTTCTGATGGTTTCAAGAGAATTTATGCTTTGTTAACAACTGTGTGGTCTACTTTTGCAGGTTGTGGAAAGAGGACTGTTGTTAGATATGTTGCTCGTCGTTTGGGCCTTCATGTTGTTGAGTTTAGCTGTCATAATTTTGTTGAGTCCTCGGATAGAAAAACATCAGTTGCACTTTCCCAGGCTTTTAACACAGCTCAAAGGTGAGGTTATTAGCTTGTAGGGTATTGTAACACATAAATTCTGAAGTTTCATACTTTGTCTTCTGTTGTACTGCTTTAGGTTGATGGTGCCAGTGGCGTACGATAGCTGATAGGATACTACCACTATTTCTTGTTTCAGATTTTTTTAACAATTGATGGGATGACTACGTGGAAATATATTGTTGTTTTCATCCAGCATTCAGAAACCTTCCATTGCATTCAGCTTTACTCTATATATATTTTTTTTTGGCAGGTATTCACCTACTATACTTCTTCTTCGCCATTTTGATGTTTTTCGCAACCTGATGTCACATGATGGTTCTCAAAGTGATCAAGTTGGTCTCACTTCTGAAGTTGCATCAGTTGTTAGAAAATTTACTGAACCAGTCTCTGAAGATGAAGGTCTCTCTCAAGAAAAATCAAATCATGAATTTGTAAGATTCTGATCTAGTTGCAGCATTAATCTTTCTATGTGATTCGATAAGCTTCCTACGTTTTGATTTGACTTGAACTTGTGCTGCTTCGGAAAAAACAAGGTAGAACATTGGGAAACCAGTTTCAATGTTGGGAAATAGTGGGCTGCTGATATCTGGTCTTGGAATTTCTATTTACATGGAGTTGAGACATCTTTTAGCTGGACCCCCCTGTAGGTTGACCTTTTCTCATTTCAATTCTTATGTTTTGAAAACTATTATTTACCTTCATGTGGTATTTGAGCTATCATACAACTTCTTCTGATATATTCTATTAGAATTTAAAAAATTTAATATTAGGTCGTTTTGGGTTTTTCAAAAAATAGAGGGAGAACTAACAAAATGTGATGAAAGAGGTTGTGTGATAGTTAAACAATACCATAGGAGAATAAATGATAGCTTTTGAAATATAGGGATTGAAATGAATAAATGTCAAATCACAGGGAGTCCCAGTATATTTACCCAAACTTTGCTTCTGCATCCACACTTATGAAATATCATTAATAAGTAGAAAAATCTGTCAATTCATAATTTTTAATTGTTGAATCAAGTTATAGTCATGAAGGGATAAATTTACTATTACTTGCTAGCTATTCCTAGTAACAATGCTTCATAAGGTGCTAAGAATGTTCACCTTCATATCTCCCTGATTCAGCCTATCAAGGATACTGAGAAAATAACCAGGCATCAAGTGCTGCTAGTTGCAGCTGCTCAGAGTACTGAGGGTATACCACCAACTGTTAGGCGCTGTTTCAGCCATGAAATCGGCATGGGTGCCCTGACGGAGGAGCAAAGGTTTCAGATGTTGTCCCAGACTCTGCAAACTGGTTCTGAGCTCCTCTCTAATGTATGTCATAGCAAACTCTCCCTCATCCATATTCAGATAATATCTTAAAATAGTAATATCCATATGGCAATGTACCATTGTGGTTTGGAAATGATGTACTATTATGCTTTTTGGTTTGTTTCTCTATGTTTGGTTAGCCAAGAATGTTGATGTTGGTTAGTTATCTCTTTATCCAGTTGCTTTTGGCAAATCCCATTTGCTAATCATCATGCTCCTGTTTACAAATATTATTGAATGATTTCTTCAAATATTCATTATGAAGTTGCTAAATACAGTTTTAAGTGATTTTTTTTCTGTCGAATATTTTCTTTTAATCATCACTTTTATGGATTGTATGGTTCCTTCTTGAAGATTGGGTTGGAAGATGCTATTAAGGATACTGTTGCACAGACGTCTGGTTTCATGCCTAGGGATCTGCAAGCTTTAGTTGCTGATGCTGGTGCAAACTTAGTCTTGAAGGACAATGCTCAAGTTGATGAAATTGAGTCTCAAGACTTGGATAGCTCTCTTGGGGGGAAAGCATTGCAAAATACATTTAAAGAACATTTATCTAAAGCATTGGATCGAGCTAAGAAGAGGAATGCTTCAGCATTGGGTACCCCAAAGGTAATTAGATCACTGATGGTAACTTGATGCCATGAAATTAATCCGGCATGAATATCAATCATAGATTTGCATTTTCTAGAAATTTTTTGTGTTATGGTGATTATTCACCCTGTCAACTGCGTTATGAAGAATCCTTTTCTTTGTGTCAGGAGAGTTTTATTCTACATTTCTTACTCACAGGTTCCTAATGTGAAATGGGAAGATGTCGGTGGGCTTGAAGATGTCAAGAAATCAATCCTGGATACTGTTCAGGTAGGCTTACTGTTTATTGTCATTTCCTATTTCTCATGTTGCAAGGTTGAATCTGTCTTTTAGCATTTTGAGTCGCATATTCTGCATTTTAAGCTTCTTGTGCAGTCATACACATCATTATGGGATTCTGCCAATAGAACCTTGCTACGAGATTCAATTAATGTGATACATACCATAAAATTATTTGATGGATTGCAAAATTAGTCATATGTTTTCTGTTGTAGATAGGCAAATCCTCCCCTTTTTAGCAGTTTTATCATCTTTCATTCTCAGGGAAGTAGACATTTCCATAGAGGATTTCATGAGAAAATATGGGTATTCGTACTATCAAAATATACCATTGTGGACATCTAAAGGAATAATGGGAATGAAGAATTGCATATAAATGCAACCATTGAGTTGCATAGCCTTGTTTTTCCTAATAGTAGTAAGATTACAGGTTTTTCTTGGTTTTCTATCGCGCGTACATATGATTCAATTGCTAAATCTTCAAAAAATTTGTTATTCAGAGCTTGATAACAAATTATTACTTTTTTTATTTTCCACATCTGCAGTTACCTCTATTGCATAAGGATTTGTTTTCATCTGGGTTACGTAAGCGCTCTGGTGTTCTTCTTTATGGTCCTCCTGGAACTGGGAAAGTGAGTCCTATTGTGTAATCAGTTCCTCAATTATGCACTCTCAATAGAAACATTTAAAATGAGGAAAAGAAGGCCTTACAGTAATTTTGTGTTATTTATGTTTTGAAATTTAGACATTATTGGCAAAGGCAGTTGCCACGGAGTGTTCCTTAAATTTTCTGAGTGTAAAAGGGCCTGAGCTGATCAACATGTACATAGGAGAATCAGAGAAAAATGTCCGGGATATTTTCCAGAAAGTAAGATTTTTGTCTCCATCAAGCTGTAACCCTTGAAATGTGTTATGCCTAACAATCTGTACTAACTTACATTTGCTAATAGATTTGACTTCTTTCTTCCATTGTCATGTTCTTTGCAGGCAAGATCAGCACGTCCATGTGTTATATTCTTTGATGAACTTGATTCTCTTGCTCCAGCTCGAGGGGCCTGCGGAGATTCTGGTGGTGTTATGGATAGAGTTGTTTCTCAGGTGAATATAGTGTTACTATAGCTTCATTGATTGCCTATAAGGATTTTCCTGATCTTCATGTAATCTGTAATATTTTTGCCCTGTCAGATGCTTGCAGAAATTGATGGCCTGAATGATTCTACACAGGTAATAAGCTTGCAGTTGCTACTATGGTAGTTTTCATTCTGTTTTTTGTAATATTAAATGCAGGTTTTTACTTATTCTCAAAGTCAAATTGCCATATTTATTTTATTTTCTTTTTTCTGATTCCAAAGGATCTATTCATTATTGGAGCAAGCAACAGACCAGATCTCATTGACCCAGCACTTCTTCGACCTGGCCGTTTTGATAAGCTGCTTTATGTTGGGGTGAACTCTGATGCATCTTACAGGGAGCGGTTAGTGTTCTCATCTTATGTGATAATGTTTATTCAATTTGATTCTTCTACTCGAGTCATTGTTAATTGCCTTCCTTTCTAGGGTCCTTAAGGCACTAACTCGAAAGTTCACTCTTCATCAAGATGTTTCTCTCTATTCAATTGCAAAAAGGTGCCCAGCCAACTTCACTGGTGCAGATATGTATGCGTTGTGTGCAGATGCTTGGTTTCATGCTGCAAAGCGGAAGGTGGGTAGATTTAAGCACATCCACAGAAGTATAGTTACCATCATACTTTGTATAGTTTAATTGTGATATGCATTTTCAGCTAGGGATTCTGGCATGCAAAATCCTATAAAAGTTGAGTGAGTGGGATTTTACGGAATGGGGCATAGTCTCAGTAAGGCCCAGTAGTCTTGAGAGAGTCAAGAGAGCAAATTAGTTTGATATATTTTTAATATTTGTATCAGCGTAGAAACAAAACTCAGATGTGTTCTTGATTGTTCACTTAATCTCGTTACAGCTTTTTTAATACCGTGTTATGTTAAATATCTCTATGCCTCCTGAACAGTACATATACCATTTTCACTTTCTAGGTTTTGAAGTCAAACTCAGGGTTGTCAAGAGGAGATCAAGCTGACACTGTTGTTGTCCAACACAAAGATTTTGTTGAGGTATGGCATTGAGCGTATAGGAAAGACTATTTGAGTTACCAAAAGTACTTAATCTTCTCAAAAAGATTGCTTTGAACGTAAGTTTTCACGTACATTGGGCCTTTAGTATGATAAATTGTACGTTACTTCTTTGTGACTGGAAGGTCATGAGTTCGAATCACGGAAACAACCTCTTTGTAAAAAATACAAAGGGAATGCTACATATAATTGATGTCTCTCACCCAACCCTCACAAAGCAGAAAAACTGGGTTTGTTGTGATTGGTTGGTATGATTAATTGTATGTCTACATTCTTTTCCTTGTATGGAGCAATTCATACCTTTTGATTGCGACGATGTGCTTTTATGGTAATTTTTGAAATTACACAAACATTTATAAACTTGGATTACTATCAGATGTAGAGGATGCCATTTTTGTTCACTAAATGCTTGTAAATCCTAATCTACAGGTCTTAAAGGAACTCTTTCCGTCTCTCTCAACTGCAGAGCTTAAGAAGTACGAGTTGCTGAGAGGTCAATTTGAAGGAGCACCAAGCTGAGTTACTTTTTAAGTTGTTAATAAATTCTATGCTCGATTTGCAAGGAGCATGCCAAAATGTAACTTATATGCACGACTAATAACAGAATTATTATTTTACCGTACAATAAATTCTTTAAATTGTAAAACTAATAAGTAATGGCGAAGTGGAAATTCCACTTAGTTTTGAACCCATTTCCTCGGTTGCGGAGCTTTGAAGCTGCTGAAATGGCACAGAGCTCATGGTAGATCCTCATTAGTTTGTAACAAGCATATTTCAATTCTGTTTTTTTTTTTTATCTTTTCTCTTTGATTCCTTTAGGTGGATTATTGGCAGCTTCCTAATCCTACAGCACCAAGCAAAGGCTTGCCTATTGTAGTAGTGTCATGTTCCTCTTAGGAATGCCCTTTGACCATTCAGCTCTTTAGAGTAAAACCTTTGAAAGGTGTAAGAGAGCATGGTCAACACAGTTTGCTAATACACTACTGATTGGCTTGACCTGACGGCGTTAATAGAGTACAGGAATTTTCGAAGAAAGCCACAATGTTTAGCAGATGTCTATGAGTTGGCTGTCGTGTTCAAAACAGTCAGCCCTCAGGGTCCATGACAGTTCCAGTTCTGTTTGATTCCCAAGTAAGAACAGAACATTGGAAGTAGGATTTTTCCTCCTTTTGTTCGTGTTTAGTTAAATATGTGGCTTTATATGTGTTTCTCGAAGAACAAAGGAATCTCTCGCAGAGGTGATGAAATTGGTGGAATAAGTTCTTGAATAGCTTCCAATTTAAGAGTTGCCATAAAAAAAGATAAAAGTTCTTTAAATTAATTATACTATAAAATAAGTTGGCTCGTACTATCCTCATATAAAAAAAATGAAACAAAAGAAATAACACGAGCCATAAATCCCTAATTCTATTAGCTCGTCAAAATCTTATAAATGGGATGGTAGTCCTAACCATTTATAATCAAAGCAAAGCCTGACCTAATCCCATTCCTTGAATTATCAAATTTTATAACTTTCAGTTAATGTTTGTGATATTGTACAATTTTGTTTTAATGTGTTATATACAAATAACAACAACAACAACAACAATATCCAATAGAAATTTTATTGATTCGCGAGATCTGGAAAGATTCAATAGTACGCAACCTTATTCTTAATTAGTAGAGATATTATTTTCAGATGACCTACATAAAAAGATAAACAAAGAGAAATAGAGAGAGAGAGAGGAAAAATAATAATAAATAAATAAATAAAGGAGTAATAATAATACTAAGAGGAAGAAGATGAAAAAAGATGAAAATTATATTGATAATAATACAAATAGTTGTAATAATAATAATAATAGTAATACTAGTAGTTATATACAAATAAGTGTTATATAAAAATAAAACTTTATAGATGTCGAAACAATATCTTTACTAATTAGAGATAAAATTGCGTATTATTGAATGTTTTTAAAAATATCTATTAGGTTTTGTTGTTGTAGATGATTAAAACTCATTTGTGTTATTTTCTTAATTCACGTGTGCCAAAATTATGCATTTAGTAAGTGTCAAAATGAACTGATTGGTTTAAAGAAGAACCACGGGTCACTTGGGTCTCTAGCCTAGTGGTGATGAAATTATGCGGAATTGGCAATTTGGCATGTGTGTCTTTTTTTATGTAGGATTATGGACATAACTATTAACTATTGCAGATACACTATAAATCTTATAGTTACTGATTTTATCAACTCATTAATGAATGTTGATTTTTATTGGTCACTTATCTTAATATTGAATATATTTTATCAAGTCATTAATGAATGTTGATTATATTCCTCATACTCCTTTTCATACATGACATGACACGACACGTATCATTTTCATTATATTTTTATTTTTATAAAAGGAAAAGGTCACCACAGAGTTCAACAGGTGGAGGTGAGACTCTCTTCCACTTAAAAAGTTCCCAAATGTTACCTTCAAACCCATAAGGATCCAAGTTTACAATCAACTCAACAATTTGATGTTACTATCAACCCAACATGAGCATTCCTACACTATCTCTCTTGTACTAATAAAACAAATAATAATAATAATAAACCGTTTTTACTAATTGAGATAGTAAAATTTATAAAAATAATAAAACATATTCTATAGTTTAAATTTGACAGGATTTATACTAAATCTAAGATTTTATATATTTAGAAATATTGATTTTTTTAATATAAATATTATGGTTTAAATTACTTTTTTTTTTTTTCTTCTTCTTCTTAACAAGATTGGACGACCATGATTTTCTTAAGATTGCAAGTGCGGAATACGTGTATTCAATGAACAGATTACGAGGAAAGGCAATTTGGTCAAAGAAAGAAAAGGGGTA
>JANIMX020000120.1:4971177-4982783 GCA_024582655.2 Erythroxylum kunthianum | reverse complement strand
ATAAATTTTAATTATTTATTTTACCAAAATATAATAATTTTAGCTGATAACTTTTAATAAATATTATATAACAGATTAAAATAAAATGTATTTGTTTTATTTATCTATAAAAAATTTTACATTTGATTTTATATAGTATGTAATTATTAGACATTAACAATAAAACATAATTTTGTTTTTATTTAAAAATATAAACTAAAAATAAAAAACTAAAACTAAAATTAAAAACAGAAATCGAACCAAATAGACCTTAGTAAAATCCTCCAAATGTAGTCCAGTTCTTAAGCCATTTATATTAAAGATTTAGGGGAACATGTCACTTAGATTTCCAATTCATCAAATAATTGAATTGTTTGTAAAATTATTTATTCAAAATTATGCGATTGACCACTTATTACATATATTATAAAAATTATTTATTATGCATAAAAATAACTGTGAATCTTTTATTATAAAAATTTCTAAATATAAGAATTAGTTCTCATCATATTAACACATAAAATCTAAAAAAATTCTTTCAAAAATTTATTAGGAATATACAGAATTATGCTTAATTATGTTAAAATTTCAAAAAATACTCTAAACATTTAAAATTAAGTATCATTTTCTTAAACTTTTTTATTAAAGATTAGGGAAAGATTTCTTTTAATATTAAGAAACTGTAATCATTAACTTTGTTTATATTAAAAATAAAATTTAGAATACATATTATATATAAGTTCACATACTAATCAAGTTTTAATTCGATACAAGTAGTTATTGAAAATTTAACACTTAGCTCCACAGGAAACAACTAAGCAATAGCAGCTTCAAAAAAGAATTTAAAGGGAGTCAGCAAGTCAAAATTAGATAACTTGTCGAAGAAACCTAAAGGTCTACTTGGAGTGAATATAGGAAACGGAGGGTCAAAGGATCTTGGAAGCCATCCCTTTAATTGTCTATGCTTTTCCCAGTTTTTTGACTAATGCTCATCCAAATTGCATGTAAGCATACAGTGCCAATGTGCAATCACCTCCGGATAATTAAGAAAGGATTAGGGTGTTCTTATTAAGTAATACTTACAAATGGGGTTCATGTTATGAGAAACCCAAGCCTGCTTTATTGGGCCAACATAGTCACCTTTTCTAAAACTAAGCTAAGCAACTGGACTTCAAAACCTTAGCTCCGGATCTATCGTTAAGTTGAAAGTTTATATCATGCGTATCATTTTCAAACTTTAGGACCTAGTCTTTAAGTTTAATAATATTCGCAAAGTAGAGAAATTGAGTTTATTATTATTTTATCATAAAATGAGAAAATTGCATTAAGAATTTGCGGCTTTGGAAGTGGCAATTTAGGATCATAAATCAATTCTAAACTCTTTAAGCTCCTATGTATCCTTAACTCTTTATTTAGTTTTCGTGATTCATATATAAAGATACAATAGAACATAACAATTGGAGACAGAACAAAACAAAAATTAGAGACAATGGAGTGTTTGATTGCAATTGACATAATAGAACAAAATAACTGTGTGAATGACTAAAATACCCTTACAATGTAATATAATTGAAAATATGTAATTAATTGATTATTTTAAAATGAATGATCTGTATTAGTATTTTTAAATAAGGAGTAAAAAAAAATATTGCCTAAATATTTAATGAAAGTAGTTATTAAAAAAATAAAGATAAAGCCAATTATGTGGGAGTGTTTTTATCTTATGGGCATGTACAATTTTTGTCACTGACACAGAAATTTTCTTGACTTAGTTAAGGGAGCAATAAAAATTTTTGTCTTTATCAACCGATGTCAAGTCACAAACTGTAGGGTCATAACAATCAAATAATTTTATAAATAAAATTTTATATTTTTTTACCCGTTTTCACAAGCAGAAACAGTAAGAATTACCGTATTTTTCCCTCAATTGTGAGCTTGGCTTTGGCTGCTTGTCTAAGGTAAGCACTGTAATTCCGATTTAAAAAGCACATAAAAGAGAAAATGTACGTTTATAGATTGAAGATGCTAAAGTTAACCAAATACTAAAATCCCAAGCATGGTAGCATATAAAGGACAAATAAAGAACAGAAAAAGTTGTATTCCAAAAGCAGGAAAAATAATTAATACATACTATGTTGATCTAAAAAACACCCTAAAACATCCGCAACCAGACACAACGGGGAAGTTTCTATACTTCTTAAGAGTAGACTTTCTAGGATTGGTCTTGTAAAAGTACACAAGATCCAGAAAATCAGATTACATCAGCTAAGATGCCCACTAGTGCGCAGGAGTAGGAGAGAATATGAACAAAAGTTGGAATAATCTTGTGAAAAGGAAGAAATACAGAATTTCTGACTTTGTTAAGGTTTCTACAAATCACTTTCAGGGAATAATTCCTACATCCACTTGTTAATTTAATAATTACGATATTTATATTTCACTAAGCGTTAATGTCCATTTATATTTCTCTAAGTGTTGATGTCCAGGACACAGATGATTAAAGTTGTACTAGTCACAACCACAGCAAGTCCTGTGATCTAAATTCCTTTCCATTCCAGGTTAGGTTAGGGATATTATGACACTGTAAAAAGCAAATTAAGCAAGTCCTTTGGCAACTTTAAGAGCAGAATTGTCATGAAAGTGAGGTCGTGAAAGCTACAAGTATGTTCTTCCTCTTCTCTTAGTTGCTTTGTTTTACTTTTCTTATGCATCATGAGGGTGACTAGCTTTGTAAATGTTTAATAAGCATGGACCACAAATCATGTTCTTTGAACAGTGCATTCACGCTACGAGCTCTGCTAATTGATAAACTACTTTCCCAATTAGCAATTAAATATTGAACAGATATCAAGATGTGTTTGATATAAAAGGAAGTGATTGGAAATGTTCATGGATTTCGTAATATTTAACTGCAGACAATTTATATACAATCTAGCATGTGAGTTGTAGATTGAGTTTCACACAATTCCATCTCATTACAAGTGTTCTTCCAGCCGAAGGGTTTTACATACAGAAGGTATTCCTCAATTGTTTGCTTCCATTTTTACATATTCTGAAACTGCATTTGGTTTCTTCTATGCCCTAGAAGTCAATGTTTTTCTTTCATATTTCGGATAAGGGTAAATTTTTGTACTTAAATTAAATTAATAATTATTAATAAATATAATTAAATTTCAAATATATAAATTTCAAATAAAATTTTGATTTAATAATTTTTAAAAATATATTTAAAAATAAATATTAATTTATAAATAAAATTTAATTTTAAAATTATTTATTTTAGTAAAATAAAATAATTTTTATTGATAATTTATTAATAAAATTATATAAGAGATTAAAGTAAATTTAATTAATTAAAAATAATTTATATTTAAGTTTGATCTAATATTTAATTATCATTAGTAATAAAAATATAATATATTAACATTAATAACTAAACATATTTTTATTTTTATTTTAAAAAAATACATTATAAAATAGAAGTCAAACCAAACCGCACGTGAAGAAAATTTAGAACTTAATTTGGACACGTAAATAAATTTTATCACGTAATAAAAAATGCACGATAAATGTCCATACGCTAATGTGGTGCTAAGCTTTTGCACGGAACAGTACCTTGGCATAGTCTTCTTGGGAAAAAGAAAAGAATTGCATTAGTTTTACAATTCCATCTTGGGGAAAAAGCAAAGTTTTGGGTGTTTTAAACTGTCTTTGATTTTATACAAAATTTAGCAGAATTAAGAAAACATTTTCAAAGGTTATTAAAGAAAGATATTCGTTTTGAATTCTCTCTTTTTCTTGTTGATTAGGTTAAATAGATAAAAAGACTTTGTCCTACTTTACCCCAATTAACTTTACCAACCGACAAGGATAATTTAATTTTAGAAACTGATGCTTCCAATAAAATTTAGAGCGGAGTTTTAAAAAGAAAAAAATGAAAATAAAACCGAATTTTTATGTAAATATATTTCTAAAACATTATTTGATTCTCAAAATAGATATTATATTAATAAAAAAAGAATTATTAGCCGTAATAAAAAAGCTATCAAAAGTTTTATTATTTTCTATCACCCAAAAGATTTTTGTTACGAACAGATAATGCCTTAGAAGTCAATGTTTTTCTTTCATATTTCGGATAAGGGTGAATTTTTGTGTATGTATATGAAGAGAAAGGTTGGTTTTGGGCACATATCTGTGATTTTTGTTATTCTTATTAGTTTAAACACTTTTTCTTTTCATTTTTGTCCTCTTAATCAAGAAAACAGGAAACTTGTGAAATATCTAATTAATCTAGTCATTATATAAATGAACAAAGCACGAAGTTATGCATCTAGGTATAGTTTTTCTAATCAAGATGCTACTTTGACAGTTAACGTAATGTCAAATATATACTACAATTAATACAATCCCAATCTATAGATAATTATCTCTACTTATTTTTATAAGCGAATCTATTAACACTATGTTTACGTTTATGTTCATGTTACCAAAATATTCTTCACATCAGCTTCAGTTCATTATTATTTATCTAAATCTTCAACTCCTATAACTGATATTCATGCCTTATTTATAGAATACATAGCCTATTAGTAAACAAAAACAAAACTTTAAAATTAAATATATCAATTAAGATATAATTTATATTTCTTAAATTAATTATAGTTATAGACTGTTAGTAGTTTACTAATGTAAATTATCACACGATACTTTTTAGAAAAGTTATGAAAGAAATATTTATCTTACACACGTAAATCTATTAGTTATTGACAAATATAGATACAACATAATTCTTAATTCTTAATCTTATGTATATAATTTAATTCTTAAACTTAAGTATATATTTTTTGTGGCTTTTGAAACCTAGATACAAAACTCTTACCTCATAAAGAAGGAAGAAGTGAAAATTATTTGTATACGTAAAAAGTGACATAATCTATGTACAAATTAATTACCAAAGTAGGCAATCCACAGTTAGGGTTTGCAATGTTCAACGAATCCATTATTCTCTGGCTCTTAGTTTGCATCTATGTACACATGTAGATGCACATGTGCATATTTATTGACCACATCATGTCATTAACAACATAATTGAAGATACTTGGTTATAATTTATCGAGGCCATTAATAAAGATTGAATTCTTAATTAAAGGAGTGGTGGGGGGAGGGAGATACCATGTTGCCTATAATTGATAAGTTTTGAGTCATTTTCTTAAAATGATTTAGGGCTGGAAATTGCTCGCACCAAGCCTAAGAGATTAGTGTACAATAAAGTATAATTAACTAAGAAAAAGACCTAACTCGTACCAAAGAGGAGTTTGCCCACCATAGTGTTCCTCAACAACGCTGACTAATTCTTCATTTCAATGAGCCATGTCATGTAGCAAAAACCTATACCATAAACATGCATGTGTTGATTCTAAACCTACATATCGAATGTCTTATTGTCGTATCTATGCTTGGTTCTTATATAATCAGGGTGTTAACTACTAAGTAAGCAACGTGTCTCTGTTTTAACAGGCTATATCTGATTTTTCTTCTCACTACTTGTTACTGAAAAATGGTTGACAACGTTGGAAATAATAGAGATAGAGATCAGTGCCAAAAGTATGAATTTGGAGAGACTAGATGTGGCTCAGTTGATGTCGAGGATGCTATTGGCATCATCAGAGAACAAGACAGGTTGCTTCCAATTGCTAATGTTGGAAGAATCATGAAGCATATTCTACCTCCAAATGCTAAAATATCCAAAGAAGCTAAAGAAACTATGCAGGAATGTGTGTCTGAGTTTATAAGTTTTGTTACAGGAGAAGCATCAGACAAGTGTTATAAAGAGAAGCGAAAAACTGTTAATGGGGAAGATATTTGTTGGGCTCTTGCCACTCTAGGGTTTGATGACTATGGTGAGCCATTGAAGAGGTACTTGCACAAATACAGAGAAGTGGAGGGGGAGAAAGCCAACAGCCAAAATAAGGCGAACCAAAGC
Source organism: Erythroxylum kunthianum (assembly GCA_024582655.2). NCBI lineage: Eukaryota > Viridiplantae > Streptophyta > Magnoliopsida > Malpighiales > Erythroxylaceae > Erythroxylum > Erythroxylum kunthianum. The sequence goes on along the minus strand of JANIMX020000120.1, from coordinate 4,976,821 downwards.
GAAGAGAAAGATGACTCATCAAATTATAGAGGTGGAGGGGGAGAAAGCCAACAACCAAAATAAGGCGAACCAAAGCAAAGAGAAAGATGACTAATCAAATTATAGAGCTAAACCTCCAAGGAAATCCTCAATTCCTTTAAAGACTTATGCCAGTGCTAGAGCCAATGCTTTTTTTTTCAGATCTATTTTGAGCCTAGAAAGTCTCAAATTAATCTAATCAACGTTTGTCATTATTTGAGAAGGTTATCTTTCTGATTCTTAAATATGACCAAATATTTCTTTTCGTTCTTAACCTTTCTTTAGGTTTTGTCTTTTGATCTTATATAGCATGAAGAATTTCTAGGTTTGTTGGTGTCTTCTAGTTAGAAGAATTTATGGGTTTGTTGCTATCTTCCAGTTAGAGTAATGTGAATTTTTGTAATTATTCCTGGGCATGAGATTGGAAATTTTCTTAGTTGCTGTTAAATGGATTCCTTTTGGTTAGAATATCCAATTTGATGGCAGCAATAAGATGAACAACTAATTAATGGTTCTTTTTTTCTTTTACTATGGATCCTTCAAATTTGTTGACAATTAGGCGTGTAGAGTATGTGAAGACTAGATGCATACTCTGGATGCTTTTCAATCTCCTTTAATTAAGACTAATAAATGAGTTTGATCTAACATACTTAGTTCTTTAAAGATATTGGATGTTTAGTTAGGGTTTTGGAGAATATATTCATTATCTTTATATTTTCTAAATCTTTTGTTCTTTTGGATTTGTGTTGAAGCATGCCCTTATAAGTTTGATATATTTCTTTGAGATCGTAAGGACTAAGGAATAATTTAATACCCAAAATAAGAATGCCTACAAATGTATCATAGAAGTGAGAGTCTCAATAATATGTGTAGGGGAAATAAAGGAAAGGAAAGTTCATCAATTCAAACAGCCAGTGATGAAAAGATCGCATCCTCAACTATAGTTTAACTTTGTAACTACTGAACAATAGTCATTAAAATGCAAACAACTACGCTGAAGAGATATTGCAAACAAAATTTCATTTAACTTCACTAATCTACAATTAGACTGATAAATTACATCCATCCTTAAGTCTATTGGATATAAAGTTTGAATCAAATAGAATTGTAGTCCTATCTAGTCATTTGGATACTCATAAAACTCTATTCCCAATAATAACTTAGCTGGGATATATAGTAAACATTATAATTAAGAACTTTAAAAAGGGCTTCATTAGCAAGTGTGTTATCCTAAAATGAATTATACTCCTCTTTAGGTTATCAAATGCATATGAATATTTGAGGGAAATTATTTGAGATGAGCTCACAACTTTTGGCTTTTCTTAAAGATACAAATATATTGAATATGATAATAACGTTGAAATCTATTCTTTTATTTCATTTTTAAAAAATAAGTTTGCTACTTTAAAAAATTTGCCTAAACATTTTTAGAAAGACCATTTTAAGGGTTATTGAGATTGCTATTTAGACTTCTTATAGTTTTCTATAATTATAAGAATACTCCTCAGTTATAATTATCATAGTAACTTGTAAATTATCATGTCACTTACAATTCACTATTTAAGATCTTTTCTGAAGCAATATGAGTCTCCTATATAATATATAGATTTCTAACTACTTACAGCAACAACACCACCACCTAGTGAGAGTCCCGCTGGAATGCGGGGTCTGAGGAGATCTAATAGTACATAACCTTACCCCTATATGGTAGAGAGGTTGTTTCCGATAATTTTCTAACTACTTACCTTTAAATTAAAAACTTGTAAGAATTAGGAATACATTATTAATATCTCTTATTCTATTACCCCTAAAATTAGCATGCTTTTTAGACATTATTATCCTTTCCTTCCTACTCCAAAAAAGTAAAATATATTCATTAAAAAGAAATTTTTTTACCATTTACAACCACATATAACTCATTTAAGTTAAGAGACGAACCACATCATAATGGGGGTATGTTAAGGATAATTACAACGGAACCATAACAATATTTTTCATTTATGAAAAATTCCAGATGTAGAAGGTAGAGTTTTGCCTGAAAGTAATCAATAAATTTCTCCTTTTCTATGTTGTAGGGATAACATATTCAAAAGTGTCTAACTTTAAGATTTTTTTTTCAATTTAGTGCCTAAGCTTTTAAAATTTTCAATTGAGTTACCAATCTTTTAAAATCTTTACAATTAAGCTTAAAAGGGTTATTTTTGATAATATGAAATATCTACTAAATGCCACGTAGATGTCCATATATTAGCCACATCAGTAAAAACTAACATTTTGAACTGAATTGTTAAGGTTTTAAAAGGTTGATCACTCAATTGAAAATTAAAAAAAGTTGGATATTAAATTAAAAAATACCAAAAAGTTGAGCACTTTAAAATTAAGTATTCTCCATGTTGTGATGTAATATAGTAACTAGATAGTGGGTTATTCCATCCATGACTAAAGGATGCCTCGAAGCCCCAGCTAGACCTAGGGACCACAATTTTTCTTGGCTCTATATAATCCTATTTTTTTGTGAAAAATTATACCAAATCTGTGGGTTATTAAGTATTTTTTTTAAACATGTGTTTAGACTTTGGATGATTTGGACAACCTTCCTACAAGTAAGGATGTCTTACTAGTAAGTAATTATGCTATCTAAGATTAGGAAGTTTGTAAATGTTGATTCCACACACAGACACAAGGCTCTAGAGAGATTTTTTTCTATAATTCTAAGGAATTTCTTGTGTACAAGTTGGCCTAGTATTAGGAATGAAGGTCTTTTCTCCCTCCAAAGTTACTATTTGGGTTACATATCCCAACAACAATCCAAAAGTGGAATTTTTTTAGCTAATACAATGTGTGGAATTTTGGTTGGATGATTAAAATCAACTCTATTGCTTAGTTCTTTCAGTACAAAATGTTCACTCTTACCATCATCATTATGCGTGGAACCTTGATCATATAACAACCAATAACTGATAAATAATAAGCAAAAAAGGCAAAGTAACTTGGCAAAGGACATAATATCCTACAAACCCGCAGAGAGTGCATGTGGAATGAAAGGACATTTCTTTAAATGAAAGGAATTTCCACTTTAACTCTAGCGAAGTGACGTCAGTAATCTTTGGCTTAGGATAATTTATGACTCTTCTAGATTCTGACTCATGGGAAAGGGCAGGAGATGGAAGTTCTGATATCGGGTCATCTGTGAAATAAAAACCAAAAGTAAGAATTATCAAAGGAAATAAAAGTAAGAGGATTCAAAAAGAGTAAGATATCATCATTGATGTCCTCCACAATCTTCTCAAGAGTTGAAGAAGTTTCTTTTATAAGGATAGTGCCTTCAGACACAAGTTCTGCAATTTTAGTTCTTCAAGTAGCTTAGGGGTTGAATGGGTTGACTTTCTAGGGGATCTTTTGGGAAATGGTGTTTTGGCCTTCTTGAAGCTTGAAGCAGACAAAGACTTTTCTTTGAGTTTTCTCTTGACGATAGGGTTTATAGTTGTTATTGCTTCCTTATGAGAAGTAGTATTTCCTTCTTCTCAACCTTCAACATCTAGAATTCTAAAATATGTAATGGTAAAAGATAGTGATAAAAGTAAAAATTTAAATAATCTTTAACAAGAAGAAGTATCTTTGAGGATGGCAGAATCCAAACGAGAAACCAAAATTTGAAGGCTTTTTTTGCCACCAAAGGTGGTAGGCTTTTGTATTAGAAACACTTGTCATGAAGATTTTACATTTCAAAATGTCATAATGCTTGAATATTTCCCAAATGAATTTATCATTAATAGTGTTGGCTTTAAATGGGACTCCCTCTGGGTAATCTAGAAAATGCACAATAGGAGAAATTGCTAAAAAAATGTATGAGTTGTCAGCTCCAGAGATAAGAAAAATATACCTTAAAACCTAAGGCCATAATAGAAGAATCAAGTTGTAAAGCTTTATTACCATCCTCTATAAAAACCCTCAGGTTTGTGTAAGCAAGGAAGAGTTTTTGGTAAATAGTCATATGAGAATATTTAGAAGTCTTAAAAATTTTCAGCCAATAAAGCCTTTAGATAAGTCTTCAAAAAGGTTAAACTGGTACTAATGACCTAGACTTCAAAGATAGCAAAAAAATAAAAAATCCTTTGAAGATTTTCTATACAAACTAATAGAAAGACGAAGGCCAAGAAAGTTTGAAAATGTAGGATCCACATAAGGAAGACCTTCTTTATCCTTGAGCTCTAGGAAATAAGAGAATGTTCATAATTGAACAAACCATACGCAAAAATCTTTATAGGTGAAGGTTGGACAAATATCTCCCTAAATTCCTGTAAATGAATCATAAGAAAATATAATAAAGGGTGAAAAATTTACCAAAGGCCACTGCTCTGCAAAAGAGGAGGAATTCCAAACTTGGTTTATTGTTTACAGGGCAGAAAATAAATTGATTCGACAAGACCTAAATGAATTTAATATGTTCCTTTTTAGAAATGGAATTCCTAAAACAAGCATAACTATTAATTAGTTTAGAGTAAGAAGATCATTTAAAAGTGATGGGGTCCAAACTAGAAGTTTTCTTAATTAAACACACTAAGTCCTCCCTAACCATAGGTAATCTGGTCAGAAAAACATCTTAAAGCAAAATTAAGGCATGCATAAAAGGAAAGATACTGGAATTATATGAGGGACTAACATAATTTTAGAACACCAAATATGAGATTAGGTTGATATTCTAGCGGGTTCTTAGAAAGAGTTATTAATTAAAGAAATCCTTGCCTCATCCAAGTATAATGGTAAGAAGGGTATAATCTGTCTATCTATTTAACCCATTGGTTTACATTTTTTGGCCATAGATTTAGGAATTTTGAGGTATAAAATAGAGGAAATTCTAAAGGAAAGTCTGATTTACTCACCTCTCCTAGATAGGGAAGAGACAGATAAGGAAATTCAAGGGACGAAGGGATTCTAATAGTCAAAGGTAGACCTTGTTCATGGTCACAATGGGAAAATCCTCTTACCATGCTAAAAGAAGAAAATTTTGACGTCAGAGTTAGAAGTGAAAACTAAAAAAAGGGATTTAGGATTTAAGAAGTTTATTACCTTATTCTAATGAAGGACAGTAGAGGTTTAGCTGGAATAGAGACCACTTCAAATTTTATAGCTTGTATAAAGAATAAAGTTAGGAAAAATGATGGATTTTTTAATAGAGTATAAAAAGAAGTCTAAGATATACATTTATAACATTCAATTCAGCAGAGTTAGTAGAGGAGGAGGAAGATTGAAGAAAATTTATTTTATACCCGCTACGCACGTGTCTGTTAGCACGACGTGCTCACTTCCGTAAGTGCACGAGTCGCTTAAGTAATATAGAGGTGAGTACAGGTCGTTCTTGACAAGGACAAGGTCAGTACTAGCTCGGACCTCGGATGTTGGCTTAGCCAACCGACAGGAAGATTGATTGCAAAAAGGGTTGGTAACAACTAATCTAACTATCGACCTAATGGAGAAGCGACAGTAGGGATTGCGCTAGCTGATAGTGGTTGGTCTATCTGGATAATTGATCCATCTGGTTGTCGGTTTGATAAGTACATAACTTATCATATCTTTCCTAGTTGTTTTTATTGTATTTTATGTTTAGTTGCGTTTAATGTGTTTG
>JANIMX020000120.1:4642634-4654615 GCA_024582655.2 Erythroxylum kunthianum | reverse complement strand
AAGTAAAAGAGGGCGGCGTAGACTAGAGCCGGGGGGGGAGGGGGATATTCGAAGAATCAGGCCGTCACGTGCGGTTTAGTCATCCTCACGTGTAAACTGTGTATTCTTTAGCCGAAGTTTCACGGGAAGGCTCGTGGAAACTGGAAAGCTGTGTCCTGCTCCTACTTCTAAAACGTGACTGCTCTTTTTGTTCATGAAAAAAAAAAGAAAAAGTAAAAAAATAGTCTCAAGTAGGCAAACACGACTTCATTACAGTAGTAGGTGGACGGACCACACTCAAGGGTAGCCAATAATAAGAAGCTGTTCTCGTACGGATGACAACCGCCAGACAATAACATTCAATCTTTAGCAATGGGGATGATGGCAACAACGAACCAATCATCAGACTTTCTGCTCTGTTCTCTACCTTACGATTAACCACACATCCTCCTCGCAATTCTTCTAGTTGATTATATTTTTTGAAAGAGGAATTATTGACTAATTGTACTTAATTATTTAAACCAGACACTTAAGTAGGAGTAAGACTGCGTATAAACTTAATTAGTGTGTTCAAAAAATGTTAATGATTGTTAAGCTCAAATAATGTAGAAAGTCAAACCATCTGCTCTATGCATGTGTTACTAATAATACACTTAATTTATTAAAAAAATAGTAATTTGTTAAAACTATATACCATTAATCAATTAAGGTTGAGTGAACTTTGTCAGTCTAGATTTCAAGGTGAACCAAATCTTACAATTTTTTTAGTTTAATTGGGGCCGCAATCTAAAACCCTACCATAGGAAACATCTAATTTTCTATCAGAATCACTTGTACTGAACATACTTTTCAGGTTGTTGAATAATAAAAATTTAGAAATACTAATTCTAGGTAGTCGCCTATTCAACATTTTAAAATCATTTTTAGTGCTATTTTTCATTAATGTTAAGGAATAGCTTACATGGTTTTCTTGTGCGTTCTCTTGTTAGCATTTCTTAAGATCTAACCCTAAAATTCCCGACTAATATACTATCCATGCGCAATCGGCACTGCCCAACATTACGTGTAGAATTGATTTGGTTTGTGAAAATCTATAAACTTTAACTTAACGATTAGTTTACGGTTTAAATTACGGTTTAAAAATTATCAGTTACTATTTAATTATTAGTTGAATCGACCATAATTGTTATTTTATTAATTTCAAAAATTTTATATCCAAACTATTAAATTTTAAATTTTAAATTTTTAAATTTTTAAATTTAATAAGATTGATATAAAAATATAAATTTAAATGAGTTAAAATATATAATTTAAAATATAGGGTAACCATATATAAATTATAAGAAAAAAATAAATAAAATAATGGACTTAAACTTAACTTTTAAAATTAAGTTACCTACGTATCCTCACTTATTGAGATGAATCAAAGCTCTCGCAGTTCTCTTACCTTTTTTAAGAGAGCTATTCACCTGCAACGTCGCCAGATCCGTATGCACTTCTGGTTGTATCCGTATCCACATCATATACTTGCGAGCCATCTGGTTTCGTCATCTCTTGTTGTTGTCATTCTGCTTTCGTTCAATCATCTAAATAAGTTTGCGCTTCCAAAGATTATGGAGTCATTGAATATTTATAATCGTTCAAAATATCTCCACCTGTACTAAAAGCTTGCTCCACGATAACCGTTGAAACTGAAGAAACAAGTATTTCTTTTGCAATGACCGACATCATTGGAAACTAGTTGCAATGAACTTTTCATCATTGCATAATTGGAAATGTAGTGGCTGTATATTCACCTAACTCAAAAGAAATTATTACATACGTGTCAAATTTAAAGTTGGAATTTGACATAATCATTTTCGACATTTTTTGTCTTTGCAAAATTAATAAATAAGCTCTAGAATATTTACTAGTATCAATAATTGGTATAAGAGTTTGAAAAGTTGAAGAAGAAGCATAAATTTTATTACCATAATCAATAATTAAATCTTGAATATTTTTTAAGATAAAAAATAATTGATGAAATAAACTAACAAATATTAAAAAAAAATTAAAAAAATTCATATTTTTTTAATATAAAATCATCTATTTAACTGGATGTTCAACCAACGGTTTTAAACCACAATTGAACCGCCGGTTTTACTATTTAAAAAACTTTTAAACCGCGATTTCGATCACAATTTTGACCGGTGATTCGGCCGTTTAAAATCCGACAGCGGTCATTCCTAGGTACGTGCATTAGAGTATCCGCCTCTTATAAAATACAAACAACCTGACAAAGAACTTCCTAATATCAGAGATTATGAGTTGAAGTTTTCGAGAGAGACTTTTCTGAAACTCACTCGTAGATGTCGAGCTATTTAATTTCGACCTTCTATGGAAAAAATATAAACAACCTTGTCGTTTTCGTTTTCCTGTCTAATAACATTGGTTTCTCATTCCTTGTCATCCTTTATTTTCTGTTTGGGGGAGAATGAGTCCTTGTCAATGCTAAGCTCAAATGGCCCTGGAACAATAATAGCTCCATCCTATTGAACCTTTTTCATTAGCTGGCCTCCAAGAAGACGTCATCTTCATTCCAACCAGTGGATGTTAACAAAATCCTGTGTATCCAACTAGTATGAGACAAACCATATTGATGAAGTTTTGTGGATGCTCGAAACTATTTGCAAAGTTGACTGTCCACAAGCTCTCCAGGGGCTACTGATCACCCGAGACAATTAAGCAGATAATCTTTAAATAATGACTTTGTTAATTCAATTAAGCAACAGATGCAGCATACATGGGAAGCCCACTTTATTAGTTGATAACTTGAAAAGTGGTTAATAGACAAGTCCAAACTTGAAGGAATAGGCTAAAGCCATTAAGAAATTATACAACCAACCTGAAGGAATAGGCTGAAGCCATTAAAAAATTGCGCACCGAAGACTAGTGCATGCTACAATATACTTTTGGCTGCTTCTTCTCTAGTTGGCTTTAAGAGGAGTGCAGGGCTTTGCCCCTCATCTTGTGTAAAGAATTCATATTCTCGATGAATTACTTCACGATAGATCAGAAATTTCCTTGTACTGTTAACATTTGTCACTTTCCTTAATAAGCTAATAATTTTCTGTTAAATAAAAGTTACAATTATTGTTTAGTATTTTATTGATCTGACCTTCTCCAAAATAGATATAAATAAACTATCAGTGTCAACGGATTTGCTCATTTAGTTATTTTTATGCAGATACTAACAACCGGCAGCATCTGGATCAGGATTGAGTTTAAATAATAATAATAATAAAACTCTGATAATTTACAGTTTGCTGGTTATTATTGAATACAGTCATTATCAGAGCACAATTATTGACATAAAAATCCATAAAAACGTAATCATATTAAAATTCATTGTTTACCGACATAAAAATTCAATGATACTATTTCTATTTGACAATAAAGTGTGTGTTATTACATTGTGGGAAGATAGATACATGCACCTTTTCATTTTTAGTAGTGGCAACAAAACAGGAACAAAATGTGGTTTTGTAATACTTTAATAAGGTTGTCTTTTTCGTTGTGACCCAAAAGCTAAATTCCACGGCAACGAAACAAAAGTGAAAACTAATAATGCCCCTGTTCGTCTTCGAAAAATCCAAGCATGGGACTTCCAATGCAAACTTAATCAAGGCAATATTGGATCACTCCAGCACTCAACAATTAAGAATTTGTTTAGTTGAGCTGATCAAACTCAGCTGATAGCTGATTGTAAAAAGTTACGTTTAATAATTTTTTTATATCAGAAGATGTTTAGGACTTGATCAATTATTAGTAGCTGATAAGAGTCATTTACCAATAAAGTTATTAAGAACCGATTAGAATGAATAAGTTATCAGTTAATCTCATCCGCTAACCAAATGGATACTAAATTGAAAGCTTTTGAAATTTCAGTTTTATTGTGTTTGCCCTTAATTATTAGTAATTAAGAGAAAATGAAATTTTATCATTTAGCGATTAGACAGCTATGCTTTATGAAGCTGAGTATTGGCCCATCAAATAAGTACATCGTCATAAACTAATGGTGATAGAGATGAGAATGATCCGTTGGAAATGCAACCTTACTAGAAGAGATAAAATAAAAAATGTAATGGTAAAGGACAATTTGAAGGTAGCTAATATTATTGACAAATTAAGAGAGACAAGACTTAGGTGATTTGGACATATCAAGATGAGACACCTAGATAATTCAATGAAAAGATTGTACTCAGTGACTGTAAGAGGAAAATAAAAGTAGATCTAAGAAAAATTGGGAGAGATAATCAAGAAGGATATGATAATGTTGGAATTTATCAAGAACATGACCCGCAATAAAAAAAAATTGACGTATTAAGATTCAGATAAAAAATCCCTCGTAAACAGATTCACGTAATTTTCATAAGTTTAATCTTGATTTAGTACCCATTACAGTTACTATTACTATTAATATTAATACTATTAGTATTTGTGTTGAAAGTGGAGGAAACTTGGGTTTTTTTGAGCGTTAGCTTCTCACAGTTGGACGGATCACTTAAAGCCGTTCATCTTCAGCACAAGGGCGCTCGATGAATGTGACTATTTTGCACTTTTCTGAAGGTGGTTGCTTTCTTGACAGAACACTAATTAAAAGTTTTTATTTTCCTTCTAATTTTCGCTTATTGCAAGTCTTTAACAATGAGAATAGGCATATTCGCACGTGATTGTTTCATTTAGTTGACTAAGATTTATCGCAACTCTTATTGGATTATTGCCGGAGCATGAAGCTGACAAATTAGAGGAATTTAAGTCTTACAACGAAAGTGGTGTTGTTTTATTGGTAAAGTTTAAATCGGAAGACAGATGTGATTGTAGGCTTGATAGCACCAAATTTGCACTCTCTTCCTTTTCTTTCCAAGAAAATTTATAGATGTAAATTCAAAAAGCATGTTAATGTAGGACAACCTTGGAAAAGTCGGCTGAGAAAACAAATTGGCTTTTTTTTTCTGCCAGGGAACGGGAATTGGAGAACAAAACTACATAGAATGATTGGGGCGCCGTGTCGGCAGTTTAGGTGTTCACATGCACTCTAGGATCTATCTACGCAAGAAGCTTTTAGAAAGTCAGGTAATGGACCTCCACAACTATGGAAAGTGGAAAAGAAATGGATAATTTTAAAATATAAAAGGGAAGTAAATGATATTAAAATAAGATGATACTTATTATCCTTTACGTTTTCTTCGTAGTCTAAAATGTCAGCTTGACATTTGCTATGCGATGCGTGTATGAGATTCAATGAAGAAACAAGCAGCTAACTGATAAAAGCAGGTTTTCTAAGTTCAGTTACTAGAGCAATTTGCTTGATGGTGAGCGTCTGATTTTAGACTATTACGATTGAACTTTTTGGTTAAGCAACTTGAATACTTGATGCCCTAGTTTATTCTTTTTTGACAAAATGAAATGCTCAGATGAAAACAGACTCACCAAATGTGACTGAATAGAATATCAGTTAACTGGCAAGCCCGTAAGGACCATAAAAAAGCATCTCAAATTTGGAATCGCTTTCTGTAACGGCTCTGTAGAACCAAGTCATATTGAGCAACATGTATGCTCAATACCAAAATTGAAGTGGCTAGACTTCTGTTTTCACATTCTCTGGCGAGTCATCACAATCACAAAATGCTTCTGAAACATAAATCCAGACTCACTCAGCAGGATTGCAAAACTGAAGCCCTGAGAATGGATGGTACTTGATGAGAAGACAGACATCCACAGGCCTTCATAAGCACATGCACCATGCTTGGGTAAAGTTTTGGCTCATGTATCGCCACAAAAATTGAATGTTAAAACCCTTTCCAATTGCCTCCCTTATACAGTAGGTGATCCGAAGTGTCAATGATCCAAAGTGATCATGAATACAAAATTTCTCCACCTGTATTAAGAGTATGCTTAGTCTCTTGTATTTCTTCGCAGCCTGTCAAATATAGGATTTTCTAGCAGTTCTTTAGCAGAAGGCCTCCGAACGGGATCCGGGTCAACCATTGACTGTCAATATTCAGAACAATTATATAATCAGAAGTGCATTACGCAATCCATGATGGCATGTAATTGTTTATGTAGATTTAGTTGATAACGAACTTAAAATTAAAATGGAGTTCTTCGGCCAGCAAAAGGTTAGTGACCTTTATTATTTCCCTTCATTTTCCTGTTCTATATGAACTCTAAAAAAATTAGATTTCGACTATTCAAAAAGTGAATTAAAAGAAGCAAAAAAAGTTGCATGTAATTGAAGATAGTCTGAACTGATGAATTAAAGCGAATGAAAAAGAAAAGGGTACACCAAAACTTGTATTTTTCTCATATTTGTTGAATTTGCAGTTTATTGAAATTAAGGTGGTCAAAAAAGATTTGGCAAGTATTCTGTCTAACAGCAAAATCTGCAAAGCTAAAGATTTTGTCACAACCAAGCACTGCCTCCTGAATATTAAGGTTGATGAAAGTATGCAATGAAGATGACATAAATACCTTGAGTAAGTTCTGAAGTTGCAACGAATGACCAGGAAGAAGAGGCAGTTTTCCCTCTCTAAGGTTGAAAAACTGTGATCTTGATTCTGGTAAAGGTGAACCTCTAATAAGCTCATAAATAGCAGCGCCCAATGAGAAAATATCCACTTTATCAAGATGATCATAATTCTCGTTGAGGATTTCTTGAGGCATATAACGTGCATCCCCTTCTTCAATTGGCATACTTTGGTCAAGAAGAGTTGCACAGCCAAAATCACCTAGCTTATATTCCCTATCCTTCACATAAATATTATCTGGTTTGACATCCAGGTGTGCTATTCCTTTCCCATGTACAAACTGCAAGGCCTTTGCAATCTGCCAAAATCCAGTATTTAGCAACATCAAATAGATAGCAAAAATAGGAACTCTGTAGTTTCAAGACATAATTAGATAATTGGAAGTAAAATATTTTGTTTGTAGGATTTCCTCAACAGCATTCTCAAACAGAAATTAATTTGGATGCTACAATGTCAAAGACGTTCAATTATAGTACAATAAATCAATGATTATCAAGCTACTAATCAAAATTGTTACTCATATCAACAAAGAAAATGATTAAATGGAAAATATTTGCATATGATGTCTTCTTCTACCCTCAACAGTAAGTTTACAGCCTCAAACCAACCATACTCATTTATACAGTGTGTCCTAACTACCTACAATTTTCCATGGAAGATCTTGCAATTGGACTGACTACACATTATAGGGTCTAGACTTATAGAAATGCAATTCACAGATTCAGGATACAGAAACTTTCCATTCAAAATACAAATTATTCTAAATACACTTTCACAACAAATGTCATTGCGCCATTGTATGCAAGCCGCAAGTTTGGATCACATAGTTTTATTCACCTCTTAAGTTTTAGCCAGATACCCAACAAAATGTGCTAACCTTATGCAATATTTCCAACACTTCTGCCTCTGAAAATGACTCAAAGGACTTGTTGATGGATAAACTGCAATCACAAAGTTCCATTTGAATGTATAGTTGCTCATCTTCAAACCAAGAAGAGTGGTATCCTACAATGTTTTCATGACTACCTGAAGAGAAAAATGGTAAACCAATATGCAAATGTAGTTGACTAGTTCATAACTTAAAAAAAAAAAAGTCCTGCAAAATAATATGCATACCTAAAGCCGCCAATGCTTGAACCTCCATCAAAGCTTTCCTCCTTCAGGACACAAACAAATTTCCTTAAAAACTTTGCTCAAAGAATAATACAAGTATCCAAAAGTATGAGAAGTCCACCTTTCTGCATCACGATGCAACTGTGTTGTACTAAGTTTCACAGCATACAAACAACCATCAATTCTCTTCAGAACTTTGTAGACGCGACTAAAGTTTCCAACACCAATTTGCTACATAAGAAAGCGAGGCACTAGATTATATTGACAAAAATATGTGCAACAGAATTACAAAGCAAAATATGTACACCACTTAGGATTACATGAGAATGAAATATGTAGCACTACCTGAATCTCATGAAAATCTGTATGATAGCGAGAGAGACCATTCCCACCAGTGAATAGAGGTAAAATCCCTACAGATCGAACCAAATCACCATTAAGTTGACATTTAAGAAACAAAAATAAAAAGTAAGGACAAGATTTTCTAACTAATACTACAATAATCAAAATCTGCAGTGACAGACCGGCACATTTTGATCTTTGATTGCCAAACGGATCAGCATCCACTCCTGGATTATCAGAGAGATACGGGTTCTTAATGCAAGGAGGGGGCATAACTCGACAGCGCAAAGCAACAGCAGACTGAGGGACAAAACTGGGAGTCTTATGATACCCAGTTGTTATTGGTTTCTCAAACCTCAAAACATCATATTCAAGATTGTCTTCTGCAAACTTCAAACTTTCTTGCTGATCAGACAATGTCGGGCTGAGTGGATCAACAACAGCTCCAAACTTCCGACGCTTTTTGTTGGCGGTAGTGGTTGATTTCTCAGGTGACTTGGGGCAGGGAATATTTTCCTGCATACAGTTAAATAGTTTTAAGAATAAGGAAATTACAATATATCACACAAACTGTAAAATTGGGATTTAAGATAATCACCTTGTTGCAATCCATCGGTAAATTTGGATTGTCCGGTGTTATATAATCTGGAGTGCTACAGATGCCCAAACAAGGAACGAAATAGAATATTTACCAAAAATGCCATGAGAAGAAGAGATAACAAGAATGTTTTTTCTTTTTACCAGAAGAAGTCCTGACTGAGAATGAAATCTTTATCATCGGCGTCTAGGTCGCCGTTGCCGGTGGTTGGAGGGAACTGGGAATCGGAGGCTTCGGAGTCTAGAAGGTTCTGGAAGCGAGAGGAAGCTGATGCAGAAGAAAAGGTATGGTTGAAGTGGATAGGCACCTGTAAATGAAGAGTTCCCTTGTTCATTTTACTGTTGTCGCTCTCACTCTTCCTCTTGCTCCTCAGCCCTTTGGTCTTCATTAAGCACACGATAACTCAAACATGCACATGCTCTCTCTCCCCTCTCTCTTTCTCTTTGGATGTTTGATTACTATTACAAATTAATTATTACATAAAGAAAACCAAATTCAAAAATTTCGCGGGTTGTATAAGTATTCCGTTCCGTCTATGATAAAGATGAGAAGTGAGAGGGACCCTCCTTCCAACTTTGAATCTCAACCGTTGCATTCTTTGAATGACATGACCCTTTTGGGTAAATCTACAGGTTTTGGAGGCAAATCAATCTTGCCTTCGCGGCGTCCATCGTAAGTTATTCGCTCTCCCCTGTTAGTTTCCTATATTTCTTGGTGGTTTGGGCCTGGGTCCATAACAACTTGGAACGGGGTCCTGCAAGGCAAATGCGGGTCCTATTCATGCATCCTTGTCGCAACGGAAAGACTGTGTCCATCCTTTGTGCTTCTCAGCAACCACAATAGTGAAGGACAAAAGACCAAAACCCCGTATTATTGAGGGAAGGGTGGATTTAGGCATAGAAAAGAAGGAAGAGAGATCGAATAGATGAAATAAAATATAGATCTAAGCAAGAATAATATTGCTTTGATTCCAAAGCGGCTACTCTTAGCAGAACTTTGGATAAAACGATCAATATCAAGCATGAGAAGTTTGCTTCACAACCTGCAATCTACAATATAACTCTATTGATTGTCAGCTTAGATTTCTCACAGTTATTCAGCCTATAAAAAAGAACCCCTAGTGGCACTCCTTGCCTTAACAGGTATAAACTCGACTTTTCTGTTATAGAATTCTTGCTGTCTGATCTCTTTCACTATACACATGACAGAGATCTTAATGAAGAACTAACGCTTCTGGACTTTCTGATACACATGATCTTCATACGAGACAAGTGTAGAGCATACTTGTCTATCAACTATATTCTTTCTTCCTTTGGGTATGCATATTACTCAAGACTTAGGCTTTCAGAAGAGAGAGAGGTGTTTAGAGAGAAACCATGTAAGAGAAACACATATTCATTCCAAATTTCAGACTCTGCTTACAAACGAAGTAGAGGCTTGCTTTTATAGCTGAAGCAAGGAATTTTCATGATTACAACAAGCCAAACAATTTTAAAAAGAAGATATCACTTTAGAAAAGTAGATATCTTTTTATTCTACAAGCCAAATAACTTTAAAAAAGAAAAGACTCCCATCATTACGCTTTTACTAAAGCAAATAGTAAAAAGTTAATAAATGGGAGACAAGGGTCCTACCATACTTATCACACAAGATAAGAGGGAATCTTGCACACTGCACGCCAAAGGTAAATGTCCACATCATATATCGATATCTAAATCTGGTGGAAAGTCCTTTTCAAAGGACTGCCATTTATCAATTTGGGTAAGATGATGGTTGATCTGAGTCCAATTGGGCTTCCAAAATGAAGATCTTATAATCTCTGAGTCGTGAATTGTATTGGACTGGGTCGAACCATGTCTCAAATAGATGGGACGAATGTTAGTAGTTGCTTCTCACTGGACTGGACTGGTGTCCGTTGTATGAACGTGAGAGGTGGAAGCTTCGTCACCTCGAGGTCATTTTCTTGATGGATGTGGATTACTTGGAGAGGAGCCAGCTATCAAATTATAGACAAATTTACCCCATTGGGCAAACGAACTCCAATAACCATCAGAACGGGTTCTTGGTTTAGGTACGGAATACTCCGAAGAATAAGGACCAAGTAATGTACATTGTTGTAAACTCGGTGGTTGATACTTAATCATTTGATCCAATTGTTGCCATAGAGGATGTAGAGTTGAAGGAGAAGACTAAGGCCAGTCTGTTACTATCTTCCATTCTTGCATATGGCTGATGCTGCAGACATATCCTGATTGCGTGAGACTGTATGGTCGATGGATGGTGTAGAAGACATAAGTCTTTCAATCAGTTAAGGGAAGATCCCATAACTTGTATCTGTTCATAATCATACGGAGTTGATACTTCCATTTGCGTAATGGTTGAAACCATTCCAAAAATGTCCATAACAGAGACTCATTGTTATGTGCATCTGACAAATGTCGATACAGACGTACAGGAGATAAAGCAATAGGACCTGCATAGAGAGCAGACAATGCCCAAAGATACCAAAAGGCATGTTCATCCATGGAATTGTACATGAACAAGATGAACTTGTAGGGTTGTTCAAAGTCAAACAGATGAGGGACAACTCTTTTGTTGACTAATAAAAGATGAAGACAATAAAACAAACTCTTCCGAAGAAGAAGAGTAACATCTTCTAAAGATTGAGGTGTTTCTCCGATAGGAGGGAAAGATCGTTTCTGCTTAGCAAAGAGAGGTAATTCCATAGTAGGCAAAAGGAAACAACTAAGTTGTGACGAAAGCATAGATAAAGACTCACGATTTGCAGATATGAAATTTGTGAGTTGAAGAAGAATCTGTCCTGAATATTTATAGGAAGATGAAACTTCCCAAGGAAGGAACTCTGTGTTGGTATAGACAACTGATAGTGGAAATGTTGTAGCATTACCCGATACTTTGTCAGAGGTAGAATCTGGCACAACAATCTTATCTGGAACATGTGATTGCTGATTCAGTTGATGATGCCGTAGATAGAACTGACAGAAAGCAGGGATGACTTCTCGAGGAAGACACTACTTCAGTGGATATTGCGTCAGATGCTTTTGTCGTGGAGTGTCCACTTGGTGATCAGAATTCCAAGGTGGATTATAACTCTGAAGAATGCCTTGGACAGTTGTCATATGTTGAAGAGTCCAATGTGGGGATTGCTTTTATAGATCATCCAGAAAGGATGCAAGAAGATTTTTGCAATCTTCTGCTACGGATTTGTGCATATGGATGGCAGTAAGATTACTACAGACCTGAATCCTTATGGGCTCAAAGATACGGGTCATGGCTCGTTGAAATAGTGATGGAGCCACTTTCAATCCAAAAGGCATGACAATCCATTGATACTGTGCATTAGGAATGCAAAATGCTGT
>JANIMX020000120.1:4015084-4025809 GCA_024582655.2 Erythroxylum kunthianum | reverse complement strand
GCGTTTAATCAATTAAGCCCCGAACCAAACCTTGGGTCTTTTGTTTCTGTTTTTTATTTCCTCCTGTTGTCGGATCAGAGAAGCTAGAGAGACAAACACCAATCATCAAACACTGACCAAAACCGACGACAGCCGGCAACAACATGGTCGAAACGAGACGGAGCTCCTCCTCCAACAAGCGTCCTCTCCGCTCTTCCTCGTCCCCTAGTTCTCCTCCGCCGAACTACTTCAAACGATCAAAGGTTTGTGCTTTTGTGTTTATGCTTAGTTTTTGGTGGTTTTCTTGGGCTTTTGGTTCTGATTGCACGACTGATTGAGTCCTAGGCGGCGGCGTCTGCGACTGAGGCATCGTCGACGACGTCCACCGATGCGGCGCCGGTGCCGCCGGTGGAAATTATCAGTCCGTTGAAGGAATCTGAGTTGGTGGCCTCTGATCTACAAGCTACTGTTGTTGAAAATCCTGTTCTTGCTGACTTAGACAAATCTCCGGTCGTCGTTGAAGCCGAGGACGAGGACGAGGACTTGGTGGCTCCGCAATCATTAGGTGCGATATTAGACTAGTTCTTGGTTGCATGCAGTGATTATTTCTATGAAAGTTCGCTTCTTTTAACTTTCTTTGGTGTTTGGCGTTAAGAGTTTGGATTTTGTAGATCTATACGGGTTTTTGTTTCTTTTGGCTGAATTGTTTTTGGGATTTTAGGTGAAACTGCTGTGACTGCAGAGAAAGCCAAGGCTGCGGGTGTGGGTTCGAATCGGTTTAAAAAGCGGTCAATCAAGACAGTGAAATTGAATACCAAAGCTGCATGGGGCAAGCTGCTTTCTCAGTGCTCCCAGGTGGGTAGGGGTTTGCCTTATTTCTTTTTCTTTACTACTTCGCTTGCTCTGATGATCCTTATATGTTTGAGGAGTAATTTATTCTTTTTATGCAGATGATAATAGTTTGGGTGTTTCAAGCTGTGCGAAGTGTCGCTTTTCATTTTGGACAAATTGATATGATTTTTTAACTGTTTCTATCTCGCTATATAATTTATCAGGCCCGTAGCACACAATGTTGTGTCAAAATTTATTCTTTTGTGTTTGTGTTTCTCTCAAATTTGTAGAATTTAGTATTTAGTATTTAGTGGTAGATTGATTAATTTGTTTTGCTTGCAATTGCTTGGTTTCTTAAGTTTATGATGTGGAATCTTTATTGTTCAATGTGGTGAAACGACATAGATTCATCTACTGCTAGTTTGCTCATTTCTGGAAGTGAGACTGAGATGAACCTCTGTTTTGAACTGTTTGCCTTTTATGGTTCATGTTTAGGGAGCTTTTGTAGAGGTGTGTTGATAGAGACATTGGGATAGCCTTCCTTTACATGATTGCTAGTTCTTTTGAACAAGTTTAAAATACCGCCTTGAAAATTTCTTTCACCCAAAACTTTATGGTTCTGATCAATGTAGAAAGGCAAGGTTTCACTGGTAAACTTATCTTATCTACAACCAGCAGCGTTTTGGAATTCGGGGAGTGGGATTAGGGAACACCAGATGAGATGGGCATACCTTGTCTTATTGTGAGAGTAAGATAAAATATACTTGATGCCCGTTGGTGTCTTCTTTGCGTGATCGGGATGACGTTTCATGCAGGTTGAATTGAGACATGATATTCTGGATGTTGTTGCAGCTTGAAGAGTTGCCTATGGCCTTGGACTCTGTGTCATGAGCCATTTAAGTGCTTTCTAGTGAGGTCTTTTTCATGTCTGGATCATGTGACAATCTGAACTATTGATGGGAAATCGTCATTGAAGCTTCTATTGTGGGGCTTCAATTGCTGTCTAGTCTGGTCAATTAATGTTTCCTAGGCAAGAGTGGGTCATGTGATTTTCAAAGAGGGGATGAATGAATACTTTTGGGTTTGTTTGCATTTTTTTCAGTTTCCTGTTTCATCTCTCTGTTTTGAGGTTAGTGATCGTTGTGATTTTCTGGTTGACCTGTTTGTGTGTGCTGATAAAGCTGTTATAATCTTATTCTTTTTGAAATTACATGTTTTTATATTCTTTTTATCTTTGTAAAATGTCACTGTTGTGACATCAAACACAGAAAGGTTAAGATGCACGCCATTCTTTTAGGATTACGATTATAACTGTGTTTGCTCAAAGCCAAATGAATGTCTTTCCCTTCTCTGTTTTAATCTGGTTGATTACTTTTCTTCGTTTCTTGTATCTGAGATTGGATATGGAACAAGTGTCGGCTTCCATGTTTTGGGGCAACATATCAATCTAGATGATTTTTTCTGTTGGAGTTAAACTATTTATTGTTCCATTTGTTTGCATTACAGAATCCTCACCTGCTATTGTGTGGTACACTTTTTACTATTGGTCAAAGTCGTCAATGCAATTTGTGGCTTAATGATCCAAGCATCAGCAGTATTTTGTGTAAACTGAGACATATTGAGGTACCTATGTAGTTTTGTATACTATAAAGTTTGTCCTTGTTGATATATTGAGTTAACCAAAGTCACCTCCATGACCACAATTGCTTTTGATAATGATGCTTTTTTCTTGCCCATGTCAACCTGTAGCGTGGAGGTGCATCTGTGGCCTTATTGGAAGTCACTGGGGGCAAAGGATCTGTTCAAGTGAATGGTAAAATGTACCATAAGAATGCAAGTTTAATATTGACTGGAGGTGACGAGGTGGTGTTTAGCCCTTGTGGAAAACATGCTTATGTATCCTTTTTCATGGTTCCTAAATTTGTTTTCTTTTTTGGTGGTATGATCTTGAAGAAAAGAGGTGGATTTTCTCTTCTCCTTTTGCTCTTTATTCTGGTTTACGCGTTTACAATATCTTATAATAAGTTCCTTAATGATATAACAGATTTTTCAGCAGCTCACCAATGATAACTTAGGTGCTCCAGGTGTTCCCTCCTTAAGCATCTTAGAAGCCCAAGGAGCTCCTAGAAAAAGGATCCATACTGAAGCTAGATCTGGAGATTGCTCGGCTTATGCAGGAGCATCTATATTAGCTTCTTTGTCTAATCTTCGAAAAGATTTATCCCTTCTTCCCCCACCTGCCAAAAGTAGTGTTGATGGGCAACAGAATGCTGAAGTTCCTACTTCTGGTGGTGCATCTGATGATCATGTTCCAGAGGTTGACATGAAGGATAACACCAGTAACATTGAGCCTACTGGTGTTACTTCAAGGGAGAAAAGTATTCTATTGGATGCTGCTAATGGAAATGCTGCTGCTGATGGTGTGAGATTTGACACTTCTATGGAGGCTGGACCTGGAAAGGTCCATGCTAATGCCTATGAATTAAGGCCTCTCTTGCAAATTCTTACCGGTTCATCCTCTGAATTTGATTTAAACAGCAGCATTTCTAAGATACTTGATGAGCAAAGGGAAATAAAAGAACTGCTAAAGGATCTTGATCCTCCAGCAATTCTGATGTCTACTAGACGCCAAGCATACGAAGATAGTTTACGACAAGGAATTCTTAGTCCTGAAAACATTGATGTTTCGTTTGAAAAATTTCCATATTATTTAAGGTGCAAACTCGCTTATGTGTCATTATTCCTTTCTTTATCTTTCTATTCATTATGCTTGACTTGAGGATTTTCATCGTAACTTACTGATATGAAGATTTTTAACAGTGATACAACACAGAAAGTTTTGAAAGGTGCTGCATTTGTTCATTTAAAATGTAATAACAAAGTTGCAAAGTTTGCTTGTGATCTTCCTTCTGTGTCTCCTCGAATATTACTTTCTGGTCCTGCAGGTATGCTTAATCTTCTGTCAATATGTTCTTTTTTTCTTATTTTATGTACTGCTTGCCATTAATACTGATACTCATATCTTCCTATCCTATGGTGATTTATCTGACAGGGTCGGAAATCTATCAGGAGACTCTGGCTAAAGCCCTTGCGAAAGATGTTGGTGCCAGACTCTTAGTTGTTGATTCTCTTGTGTTGCCTGGTGTAAGTTTCACACTTGTTTGGCATGTTTGTTTGCCAAATTTGCATCCTTACTTTGATTGTCTGGATAACTGAATCCCGTTTACTCATGGCTTGATTATATTTTTGCAGGGCTCAGCAGCGAGAGAAGCTGATTCTGTTAAAGAAAGTTCCAGGGCTGAAAGGCCATCTGCAATCACCAGACGAGCTGGGCAGGCAGTGTTACAGCATAAGAAACCTACTTCCAGTGTTGAGGCAGACATTACTGGTGGCTCCACATTGAACTCTCAGGCTTTACCAAGGCAGGAAACTTCTACCGCATCATCCAAATCTTACATATTTAAAACAGGTTAGTGCATTTCAATTTGGCAGTGTTATTGTTGGGTATTTTACTTATTTTACCATTATTTTCAGTTTGTGGTATGATTAGTAATTCCTACTTAATAGCTAAAGCATTTTTAAATTGCGAATTTTGCAGGTGACAGGGTAAAGTTTGTGGGTGCTGCAAAACCATCTGGGATCTTGCCTTTGAGGTTTATTCTCCTCTTTTTGATTCATAAGTTATTTCTGTATTTAACCACTTTGGCTGTACCCTCATTAATGAATATTTCAAACGGTGTCTTCAAATGTGTTTGTTTTGACTAAAATTGTAGTGGCATATCATGTATGTAATGAATTTATGTGACAGGTCATTCTTTTTATTCCCCTACTTCAGTTTTTGCATCATCCTTTCATGCAAATTCATGATGCTATGGTTTTTTTTTTGTAATCAAAACTTCTTCTTTTTGTCTGAGAAGGGGCCCTAGCATTGGTTTTTGTGGTAAGGTAGTCCTTGCTTTTGAAGGAAATGGAGCCTCAAAAGTTGGGGTTAGGTTTGATAAATCCATACCTGAAGGCACTGATCTCGGTGGTGTTTGTGAGGAAGATCATGGTTTCTTCTGTGCAGGTAACATTTTCATTTTTTGTTTGTTTATTCTATTTCTGTAATCAAATTTCACATTTTACTTTGTTATTATACAGCTAATTCACTTCAGTTGGATAATTTGAGTGGCGAGGATGACAGGCTTGCTATCAGTGAACTCTTTGAGGTACTTGGTCCTTTTAAAGGAACTAATCTTAAATGGTAATTTGTTTTTCAATCTTTTGGTGCTAAGTTTGGAGTATTTTGTTGTTTATAGGTTGTTTTAAATGAAAGTAAAAGCACTTCCTTGGTATTGTTTCTCAAAGATATCGAGAAGTCCATTGTGGGGAATCAAGATACCTACTCTGGCTTAAAGAGTAAACTTGAAAATTTGCCAGACAGGGTAATTGTGATTGGCTCACATACCCAGATGGACAATCGCAAGGAAAAGGTAATATCTTATGTTTTCTCGATGTTAGATACTAATTTGTAATCTCGAAGTAGAGTTTGTTAGGTGTGTAGCAGAATGCCCTCACATGTTTGATGACCTTTTGATGTTTTGCAGTCACATCCTGGTGGTCTTTTGTTCACCAAGTTTGGAAGTAACCAGACTGCTTTGCTTGACTTGTCTTTCTCGGTATGTTAAGCTTTGTAATTGGCCTAATAGTCCCCATCTTTCTTAAACTAAGAAGTTAATCAATTGGCTCTGCTCTTCTGCTTTCATTTACATAATTTATAGTGTCCATGCATGTCAGTTAGTGGTATCTAGCAGGATAGTAGTGTTTAACTTTGATCTTATAGTTATTTGAGCATCTTAGGGGCAGAATTGCACTTTTGTGTTTGAGTTAAGTGCAATATTTAGGATCATATATGTAATATACAAAATGGAATGGTTGTAAAATTGGATGATATTGTGTTTAACTCAAACCTTCTCATGATATGACTGTATTTGAATGAAGGCACAGTCAATTGTCCAAAAATGAAGCTCTCATGAATCCACGAACTTAGATTTGAATTGAGATTCAGTCAATCCCTTAAATTGGGCATGTACTCAAAGTTGCATGATATTTCGTCAAGTATGAGACTTTGAGGCAATTTGTTTAATTCTTATTTTTTTTCTGTACTTGATATTGTTCAGTTATGACATTTCTAGTGTAACTGAAGAATTTATTAAAAATTTCTGGTAAGTACTCTTGTTGTGTTACAGTGCCCTCGTTAATAATATAAATTAACATGATTTATAGCAAGACAATGAGAAAACTTGCCGATATCTTGGTTGTTGTTCATTATAATTTATAACAGTAATTGTGGTCATACTATCTTTTTTAGGATAATTTTGGTAGACTGGGTGATAAGAGCAAAGAGACATCCAAAACATTGAAACAGCTCTCACGGCTTTTCCCTAACAAAGTGACGATACAGTTACCTCAGGTAAAGACCTGCACTTTGTCGGTAATTAATTTCAGTTAGTATCTTTCCTTCAATGTCTGATCTTCTAGTTTGGAGAAACTTTGCAGGATGAAGCTTTACTTTTGGACTGGAAACAACAGTTGGAACGTGATGTTGAAACTCTGAAAGCACAGGCCAATATTGTTAGCATTCGTACAGTAAGTATAATCTCAATGTATCATTGTTCTGAACTTTTAGTTATGAAATTGTTTGTGGAAAACGTATTGATTTTTGTTACAAGTATTTACTTATAACCCTTAAAAATATCAGGTACTAGGTCGTGTGGGTTTACTTTGCCCTGACCTTGAAACTCTCTGCATCAAAGATCAAGCACTTGCTATTGAAAGTCAGGGTTCTTGAATCTCGAAACTTGCCTGTCTTGTTTACAGTTTTAGCCTTTTCTGGTATTGTTATTGACTTTTGGCAACTGTCATATTTCTGTTTTAATAGATGTTGAAAAAGTAGTCGGATGGGCTTTAAGCCACCACTTTATGCATTGTTCTGCAACCTCAAATGGAGATGCTAAACTTGTGATATCTACTGAGAGGTTATTCATTTATTCCACTTTCACTATCATCATTAACCTGGAAGTCTTGATTTATCCTTGATATTATTTTCTTTCTCCATCTTGCAGTATTAGGTATGGTCTGAGCATTCTACAGGGTATACAAAGTGAAAACAAGAGCATGAAGAAAACACTCAAGGTAAATTGGCTGGCTGTATCTAGGAAGTTGTTGTACCTGAGATAAGATGTACTTTTCTTTTTGGATTGCCATTTGAATTGGTACTAAATTAAGTCAGCCATTTCCAGGATGTTGTCACTGAGAATGAATTCGAGAAGAAGCTACTAGCAGATGTAATTCCTCCAAATGAGATAGGAGTTACTTTTGATGACATAGGAGCCTTAGAAACTGTGAAGGACACCTTGAAGGAACTTGTAATGCTTCCTCTTCAAAGGCCTGAATTGTTTGGAAAAGGGCAACTGACTAAGGTTAATATCTGTTCATTTCTTTGCTAATATGCCTTTTTTTTTCATGTCTAAAGGTACTATAATTTTATGGTGACTTGCTTTCTTTAACAGCCTTGTAAGGGAATATTGCTATTTGGGCCTCCTGGTACTGGGAAAACAATGCTGGCAAAAGCTGTTGCAACTGATGCTGGTGCGAACTTCATAAACATCTCCATGTCTAGCATTACTTCAAAGGTGCTAATTTTATGGATTATGCTTTTCCTTACTATGGTGTTAGCTGTTGGATCACGTTAAACAACAAATTTATTTGTTTGTAGTGGTTTGGTGAAGGAGAGAAGTATGTAAAGGCGGTATTCTCTTTGGCTAGCAAAGTAGCTCCTAGCGTGGTTTTTGTTGATGAGGTTTGTTCAAATAATAAACATTTTGATACTTCTCTAGTTGTTTCTTATGTCCCCTATCTGTGTTATTTTCTGTGATTCTGCAAAATATAATCCAATGCAATCTGCAGATGCACCATGAGAGTGCCAAGATTTCTGTTCAGTTTTTGTCCATGCATCTTTTAGAGCCTGATGTTCTAATTCACTCTAATATATTCATTTCCTCAATTGGCCTTTTGCTTTAGGTGGATAGCATGTTGGGAAGACGAGAAAATCCAGGAGAACATGAGGCTATGCGCAAAATGAAGAATGAGTTCATGGTGAACTGGGATGGTCTGCGTACAAAAGATAAAGAACGAGTATTGGTCCTTGCTGCTACAAATAGGCCTTTTGACCTTGATGAGGCTGTTATAAGGAGACTTCCAAGGAGGTTTTTTATTTTTCTCATATTCTTACTCTATTTCTTTCTCCTTTTACCTAGTGCAATGGCAACATTATTGACTTGTACAAATGGGGTTTGTAGATTGATGGTCAACTTGCCAGATGCACCAAACAGAGAAAAGATTCTGAGAGTCATTCTGGCCAAAGAAGATTTGGCACCTGATTTCGATCTGGAAGCAGTGGCAAATATGACAGATGGTTATTCGGGAAGTGATTTGAAGGTTAGGAGTTTTTTCTTTTACCCTCCTTCCTGCAGTTCCATTTCTCTAATATGTGATTTTTGCCATTTCGAGATTCTGAATATTTTGACCGTCTTTTTTCTCAGAATCTTTGCGTGACCGCAGCACATTGTCCCATTCGAGAAATATTGGAAAAGGAAAAGAAGGTTAGTAGTAACAATCATTAACTTTGATTCTTGTTTTATAATAGCTTAGTTTTTGGATTTCTCGTCCTATGATTAGGCATAAAAGTTGGAACAATGTGATGTATCCATTATGTGGTGTTAAAAGTAGCTTAATAAAGCATGCAAATTTTTAAGGATTTCCTTGGAAATTCGTAGCAAATGTTTTGGATTCTGAAATGCAGCATAGTAGGAATGTGTATGGTTCCTCCCACTGATTTTTCTAATTTTTTAGGAGAGAGCGGTGGCATCAGCAGAGAGCAAACCATTACCTCGATTGTACAGCAGTGTGGACATTCGGCCCCTCAAGATGGAGGATTTTAGATATGCCCATGATCAGGTATCCCTCATTTCATTGATGGAATTAGTTTAAGCGCAGACATAAAAGATGATGAATATACAACTAATGCATTTGTGGTGCAGGTGTGTGCAAGCGTATCGTCAGAGTCAGGGAGCATGAGTGAGCTGCTGCAATGGAATGATTTATATGGCGAAGGAGGATCAAGAAAGAAGTCATCGCTTAGCTACTTCATGTAGAAGGGAGGAAATGGAGAGTGAAGGCATTGGGAGAAGAGAGGAAGTAAGAATCTCTGTGTACAGCCAATTCAATTACCTTTTGCTAATCTGTTAAAGGAGAAAAGGTACCGCCTTTTGATGATGAGCAATATGCATGGGAGGTCCATTGCTGGCTCCCGCTTGTAGCATACATAGGTGTTTGTTCACTTTGAACCAAACAACTTTAATCTTCAACAATTAGTATTTATAATCAGGCAACCTGGGTGGTAAAGCTGAAAATGCTCCCCTCTTTTTTCTCTTTGCTTTTATCCTTTTGTTCGTTTGGTATTCATCTTAGTTGTTGTTTGTGCCTCAATTTGTACATACTAATTATTTTACTTATGGAATAAGATTTGTTCTAGTCTTTCTTTTGAACATCATGCCTTTGTGGGCTTCGGTCTTACCCATTGTTTCTCTCACAGGCGCACGAGTTTTTGACATCTCTAAATATGACTGACCAAGTTCTCTTTAGATTCGTACTAGGATATGCCAACGTTAACATCTGATATAAAAAATAAGTTATATTCCACCCGAATCAGTTAAGAATAAGTCCTTTGGACTAGTGGGATGCCAGATTTAGGCAGATCCAACATCCAAGACATTTACTAACAAAAAACATCCAAGACAAACCCTACAAGCCATGCAAAATATCTTTTTTTGGGACCACTGGAATTCAGACGTTACAAGATCTATTGTAATCTAATTAAGTTGTCTTTAAATTATGAAAAATAGTTCTTAAAATTATTTCTTTTAAAATTTTATTTTAAATAAAAATAAAATACATATAATATGAAGAACATATAGGAACCAATCAAATATGAGTGAGATACACAATTTAAGTTTTAAATTTGAACCAAATTAATTAAAACTTATTCGA
Source organism: Erythroxylum kunthianum (assembly GCA_024582655.2). Lineage (NCBI taxonomy): Eukaryota > Viridiplantae > Streptophyta > Magnoliopsida > Malpighiales > Erythroxylaceae > Erythroxylum > Erythroxylum kunthianum. The sequence continues at coordinate 4,015,909 of JANIMX020000120.1, read as the reverse complement.
ATCAATAATTAAAAATTACTATAATAAATTACTGTTTGATTCCTATTTAGTTGTTTTAAGTTAAATTTAATAACGAGTTGGATAGCCACATTAGTAATATTTTCAACTATCGGTCACCAGTGGGTGGATAACTTAATTCACACATCACTGAGTTTCACGGGAGTGTCTCCTTTCGAAAACAAAATTCTGCCATGTAGATTGTTTTTGCATCCATCGAGTCTGACTTTGTATTCTTCTTCCGGAATCTTCACTGAAACCGCTTCACCCTTCAGACAAGGGACGAGTAACTGACTCAAGGGTATGTCGCAGGCATTGTTGAGGGCATGGGAAAAAGTTTTGCATTGCGGTCGAGAGGAAGAAAGGAAAGGAGGAGGGGAGGAGGAGCAGAGAAAGCCCCACGGAACGATTGGTTTGATATCCTCCGTGTTGAGCATATTAGCGGTGAAGACACTTAGAAGAGCTAGATGCAAAAGCAATCTACATGGCAGAATTTTGTTTTCGAAAGGAGACACTCCCCTAAAACTCAGTGATCTGCGAATTAAGTTATCCACCCACTGGCGACCGATAGCTGAATGGAAGATGGTTCCTTTGGGAAAGGGCTTCTACGAATTCTCTTTCTCATCAATTGAAGACCATCGCAAGGTATGGTTGGTAGGCTCTTGGAATCTAGAACCAGGGGTTTTGAGACTATTCTCATGGACGCCAGATTTTAATCCGTCATCGGTCAAGCAAACCAACACCCAATGTTAAATAAGGATTTTGGGTTTACTGTAGAAGTACTGGAGGCCAAAAATCATCTATGCCATAGCACGTGGAATTGAAGTC
>JANIMX020000120.1:3977885-3989801 GCA_024582655.2 Erythroxylum kunthianum | reverse complement strand
GGAAGGAATGAGATGCAGAAGGTAATCCCTGACAGCATCCCTTGTTCCTAGAGATGTTACTTTGTCTGAAACGAGATCATCATACATACTTGAGAAATAACAAAATTTTGATATTCGTATTATGTGAATGAATCTTTTAGAAATCCTTCTTACATTGTTTCAATCCAACACTTTTTAGGCATTGTATGTACCCTATTCACTATGATTGTGATGTTTCTTGAGAAAGATATCCTTGCAGAAAAAGTTGTAATCTGTTCGTCATCCGCAGATACTAGAGCACTTGGCAGACTTGAAGTCACCTTGGAATTGCCCCCATGGTAGACCAACTATGCGTCATTTGGTTGATATGACATCCATCTACAAGAAATATAAAAATGAAGCAAACATTGGACTCTTTCCTTGACCGACCGGACCGGTACTCTTCTTAAGTTATTACCGTGTAAAGATTCAAAGTTCATGTAACAGAAGTTTCTGTTGGAATGAGGTTAGGGATGACAATGTTGGGTTACTTACTCTTTGAGTTGTAGTTAATTGTTTTCATAGATACATCCTCCTAACCCTTAAATCCACTCGGCAAAACTCAGTTGTAAAGCTGAGTTGAATAGACCTCAATTTTGTAATAGTCCATTGTGTGTATATTGAAAGTAGTTGGATGGAACCCTTGACAATGCTTACCGATCACAATTTAAAATTGCGACGATGATATATGATTTTGATAATAAAATTTTAATACAAATCTATTTAATATTCTTGATAATATTAATAAGTTTATTATTTATGATATTTAATTTCAAGTTATATTTTATATCGCAAAAAAAAAATTTAGCATTGTTTAAAACTTTATCATTACCTATTTTATTAATTATTAATAATCAAATAAATAAAAATTAAAAAATATATTCTCTTTCTTCTTTTTTTTTCATGAACTTGATGTTATTAGAAAGAAAAAAAAAAGGTATATTCTTCTTGTAAGGGTTTTGGATCAATTGTTCTGTTATTTCCAAGTTTGCCTCTGAATATTTTCCCACTTTGATTTGTTTTATGAATAATAAACATACATTGTCTATACAAGTTGAATTGAATTCCTAATAGAGTTTCATAAAGTAACTACAAATTTTATTTATTTTTATATAAATTTGTATATCAGCTATTTTTATTAACATTTATAATCAAGGAAAAGCATAAATAAATTCCAAATCTTGTTAAGGAAAAAGGATTTAAAAACTCAACAAATTGGATCATCTATTCGACCCGACCCGATTTACTCTTCTGAGCCAGCTAATTCAAATTCAAAGTCGGTCTCTGTGTTCTACACTTCTAGTCCCTGTTCTTTTTCTCTTCCAGGCTCCAGCTCCAACCAACCCACTGCCAATGAAAGTTCAAAGTTAGTAGCACTTAGCAAAGCCTTCTCACTACTCTCACTCCACTTTTGTGGGTAACAACTGTAACATACAGCTCGGGGTTAGATTTTTTAGTCGTTGACGTTTTCTTCCTTTATTTTTGAGATTTTCGCTGACTGACTTTACCTTGAATCTTTACTCTCCCTCTCACAGGACCGCCCCTTTTGTTTCCCGATACTAAAAAATGGTAAAAGATCCCAACTCTTCGATTTTTTCGTTGCGTCTTTTATTGCTGTTTGAATTTTCTATTCCTTTTTGTGTTGTCCCGAACAATTTTTTTGTTGTTGTGAATTTCGGGTTGATGAAGAACGCATTTTAATGGTTTTGCGTACTAATAATTTGTTTATGTTCTCTTTGATCATCTTTCACTAAGCTTTTTCCTTTTTTTCTTACGGCAGCTGCCTCTTTCTCTTCTCAAGACGGCACAAGGCCATCCCATGGTAAGAGATCCTCCATTTTCGCTTTGACTTTCATACGGAGAATATTGGTTTACTGTCTTAGACTCTGTTTACCCCTTTTGTCATTTTTGCTGCAGCTTGTAATTCTTGGTGGTTGTATCTTGTAACAGTTGGTGGAACTGAAAAATGGGGAGACTTACAATGGGCATTTGGTCAATTGTGATACTTGGATGAACATCCACCTACGTGAAGTCATCTGCACCTCCAAAGTACAGTATACTTTTGATTTACATGAATTTCTTGTAAGTTTGTCCTGTTGTTGAGGACTAACTTACAGTTTAACTGGCTTATGATGTAGGATGGAGATAGGTTTTGGCGAATGCCTGAATGCTATATCCGTGGAAATACTATAAAGTATCTTCGAGTGCCTGATGAGGTAATATCCTTTACGAGATATTAACATGTGGCAATAGGTTCACCATTGAAGTAGTAACTTTTGTATTTTTGAAAAAAATCATGTTATTATCAAATATATAGTTCTGATAATGCTTTGAGGCTGGAATTTATTGATTGTTTTTGTATACCATCTGCATAATCTTTTATTCCAATTGCTCATTCTCCCTCGAGTAATATAAGCAGCAAAAAAACCACCTGCTTGAATGTTCATCTTAGATGCCAGTGATCATTAAATTGATGGAACTTGTGATATATATACATACTTGATTATAGAAACAGTGTATATTTATGATGTTGATTGTGGCAGAAGAATTTGTACAAAGTACATATTTTCAACATTGCTGGCCTTTTTGGTGCTAGATGGTATTCTATATTTTAAAATGTATTCTGCATGTAATCTTTCTGCTTTCACATAACAGGTGATTGATAAAGTGCAAGAAGAAAGCAAGAGTCGTGCAGGTTAGTTTCCTTGTTTATCAATATGTTCTTGTTCGATAACATGCAACTATTTCTTGAAAGGAACATTACTTAGTTCATATTATCACTTGCGTTGTTTTGTGCTTAAAAGTAATTTGCTTAGTCATGCTGTATGTGCTCCTAAGTTTTATTTGCTTCAAGTCTTCCCTTCTCTTCTTTGCTATCATTTGTTCGCAAAAGGATCCAACAAGTCTGGTTTTCCTTTTGCCATCTATCAATGTTTAAGCAGTCTAGTTAACACGTAAATTATCTATTTCAGATCGGAAGCCACCTGGTGTAGGAGGGCGCGGAAGGGGGAGAGGTAGAGAGGATGTTGGTGGTGGAAGGACAGCAAAAGGCATTGGGCGAGGACTTGATGATGGAGTTGCTAGGGGTGGAGGCCGAGGAAAGGGTGGTCCAGGTGGAAAGCCTGGTGGGAACAAAGGTAATTTGATATAGGAGGAGGAAACTGTTAATAATTTTTAAATAAATTTATTCATTTACGCTAAACAAGTCAGTGTATGTTAATAAATTGATCATTTTCATTTTGGTGGTAGGTGCAGGGCGAGGACGGGGGTGATGGTGGATGAGTTTGTTCCCGAAACTTGGGCAAGTTTGCTAGTTTTATGAAGCATTTTGCGCCCAATGCCAATCTCTTTGCATAATCAATTGTTGGTTGAGTTTTAATTGAAGGAGAAAGCAAACGTATGAGGTGGGATTGTGGTTTCTTTCCCCATAATCTGATCTGCTTGTAGTCGAGTTTTAATGCTTCTAGTTTATGGATTTTAGACATTACTATTGTGTGATTTAATGTTATGGTGGCTGAATATTTAATTGTATCTTTTATGAGTTAAGAGTTTCATCTTTTACAAAAACAACCTCTTTATAAAAAATATAAAAAAAAAAAAGATTGTGTAAAATTGATGTCACTTATCCAATTCTTGTAAAACGGGAAAAGTGGGTGGCGGTGGTTTTTGTTGTTGTATCTCTTACAAAACGGTATAAATTTTTGCTGGCATTGATATTGAACTTAGGTCCATATTTGCATGACCAATTGAAGAAGTCATCAGTATACCTTGTGGTAAATGGAATAGGAAGCCGAAATTACTAAATATAACATTTAAAATTTAAAATTTATTTTTAGTATTTTTTGGTGAAAAAATGTTTATACCTACTAGAATAAATTTTCATGTAAAATGTTTAAACTATCCTTAATAAAAAATTGAGTGATAACGCCTCTTCTACTATTCTTTCTTCTTACATTGAAAGTTTTTATATCTTAGGTTCTTCAAGCTTGTTAGGTTTAGTTGGGGGATTAAATCCGATTCGGGTTTCGTTGAGGGATGAAATAATTTAGTCTGTTGTATTTTGTATATTTCTTTTGTGTAAGATTTTTGTAATGGCCTTCAAGGCTTGTAAGTTGCGTATTTTTGCTTTGATTGTGTATAAACTTTTTTATTATAAATGAATGTGGCATGACCACACTATTTTGTTTCACTGTTTTCCGCTACATATGATTCTGTTGAAGTAATGTTGTGATTTCTGTATGAGTGAGTGTTACGTGTGTTGAATAAATTGAAATAAGATAATGAAGTAATTAAACCTGACATCAGGTTTTGTTGAGAGAAATTAAACCAAACATCGGGTTTAATTGAAAAGTATTCCAAGAAGAATTAAATGAAACTTGACATCGGGTTACGTTGCAAAATAAAACCCGATATCAAATTACATTATAGTTGACTGATGACAAAAGTATGTTTGACTGAAGAATTAAATGAAATCCGATATCGGGTTACGTTGTAAAATGAAACCGATATCGAGTTACGTTATAATTGACTGATTGAAGAAAGTATATTTGATAGAAGCAATAAAATAAAACCCGACATCAGGTTACGTTATGAAATGAAACCCGATATCAGGTTACGATGTGATTGTGTTGACTAAAAGAGGTCACGTTGACTAAAGGCATAAAATGAAACCCGATAGTGAGTTACGTTGTGATTGTGTTGACTAAAAAAAGTCACGTTGACTAAAGGCATAAAATAAAACTCGATAGCAAATTACGTTATAAAATGAAACTCGATATCGGGTTATATGTAAAATTTATGTTGCATGGAAATTTTTTAAACAAGTTTTGAGCTAAGAATCAATTAGAATTAGACAAGTGTTCAGATAATAACTCAAGTAGTTGGGAGATTAAACCCGATATCAAATTTTGTTGAGAGATTAAATCCAAAAAAAAAATTCAAGAGGCTTGCAACCCCACCAGCGAGCTGGCGAGCTGGGTAGCCGCTCGTTTACCGAGGAGCGAAACCTTCGACTACCCTGTCGAAGTAAAAAATTGATCTGCATAAATATGAGACAATTTCAACATAGTTTAATTTTTACTAAGGGTAATATAGGCATCTTACATAAAAATTAGGTATAAATATAATAATTTTGTTTGAATGATTGTAAACATTTTTTCACTAAAATGTGACTAAAAACGAATAAACACATTTACACGTGACTGATTATGAACTAGTACCTAGGAAGCCATGTTAAACGTACCTTTGTATTTGCACTCGTAACAATATTCAGTATTTGACGCGTACAAGATTTGAACTAATAATGCACAGAAATATTAATACGGACTATGCCTATTTGTCTTACGATTCTTGGGTGATTTCATAACCAATGAACTTGAGATCCAAGCTCGGTTAATCTCAGAAGAATCATCTGACAACCAGCAACATAAACGGCCATCTTCACCGCCTGTCCATCCAAACATGCCATGACTTTGTGCAGGCAATACACTTCTTACAACCCCTTTATGGCCACCCATTAGAATTGCCTCTGCCGATCCTATTGCTTTCTCTCCCCTAAAATTGACTGGGAAATAACCCAAGGCACCATCATTGGTGCCACCAATTACCCATAAACATTCACCTTCTCCTGGCTTGTAACAATCAACGAAATAATCAACCTGCAAAGGACAAAGGGACTGTCGACTTGAGCTTCATAATAACATAATTCATACCCAAAAAATGCAACTGATAACAACAAGAAAGCATCCGACTTCAAAAACTTGCAAAATTAAGATGAAAAAGTCATGGCTGTAATCTTTCTCCAGTTTATGTACAGAACTTAAAGAATATTAGACAATAAAATATGTAGCTCGAGATGTAGAGAGACATGTTTGTTTAGTTGTACTTGAAATGAATATGTTTTCCAGATTTTAAAGGTCGAATAATCCTAAATGAAGAACAGAGTTCCCAACTGGAATTTGAGGGAAACTCACAGGTGAATTGTGAAGTTCAAATTTTCAAAACTGTCAATATTGTCTAGCGATATAGGGGTATTTCAGCAATAGCTCACATATATATGATTGGAACCATATTAGTATGTGCAGACGCTAAGTGCTACGTCATGCTACCAGAGCCAGGGGAGATTAAAACCTACCAACTATAATACAAAAATATACCCCTACATAGATTTTTTTTTTTTTAAACCCCATCATCCTAATACAATGTATGATGCCCCCCACAGATACGGCGAACTATAAAATTTGCAAACAAAGGCAAGGAACATTGGAGTTCATCACTGTAGATTTTACAGAAGAGAAATCATACATAGTTTAGTGCCCAACTGTCTGAGGCTAAAGAACGGGCTTCTTCTAAGTTAGCTTCATTTATTGAATCCTTCCAATCCCAAATGCTGGAAAGGAAGAGAAAAACAAGTTAATATCAATTGTGCATCTCAAACAAAAGGCTATCACGTAGTGCAACATGCATGCACAAAACTGCTCGTGTAAGTGCAACTAGGCAAACTTCCTATATTGTAAATATTCAGTCTAGATCAGACTTGGATTTGCTAACATTTCATATAGGAACATAAAAGAATATAAGCATCTTGTTCTGTTGAGAATAGCCAGAAAAAATTAATTTTACCTTAAACTTTCAATGTGTGTCAAACACCAGAGCTTTTGGTAATTCTCTCCAAAAAATCCAACTTTTCCAATTGAAGTTCCCACATTAATCACCTACAGCAATTTGGAAGTTCTGTCACGAGAGTTCCTGATTAAATGTGTTCCACGCATGTGCAGAAACTAATATAAAAGACCTTGCTTGTTCAAAGTATAAGGATAAAGTTAAATACTGCACCAACAAATCACTTCATCCAAAGAAAGGAATCAAAGAGAAATAGCTTTTTTCAGTCACTGAAAACATACCAATCATCTGCTTAAGAACAAAAAGTTTTTTTTTACCTCTATGGCATATGCAAACATGGAACTGAATGAGAACTACAAGCTTGAACTTACTGACTCCAGATGATCATCATCATTGATATCCCCACTAGTGTTAAATATACACATCAACCCATCGACAGAAGCAGAAACTAGCTTGTTTTCATAGCCAGGTACAAAATGAACCTATCAACACAAATAAGAAAATATGATGAGGTTCTAAATAAGGTAAGCGTTGTTTCTATTGACATTCTAAACAGAAGCAGTAGCATCCCGGAGCACAACTTGGGAATTATTTGTATTCAATAAGAAAATAGTTCAATTACGTTGTTCCTAATACACATAACATAACAATCCAGCGGGGACACACATAAGAACATAGTTTCCCTTGCTGCATCTCTGAATTCATATTAAGTGTGCCATGTCGACTATCACCATGTCAAATTCTATGCACACAAGTCAAAGAATGATATCGGCTTTCATTTTTTATTCTTCTCCAAGATAGTATGATACTTGTGAGTTTCATTTAGATATATCTTCTTTAATCTAAAAGTGTTATCACATGGTTGAGAGACCTCAAAATTACATGTTTGCAGTAGAGCATCTAGCCCAGTCGGATATGGCTAAAGGTAAACAGTTGGATCCTTTATCAGGAAATGTTAAGTTGGAACATTGAGCATAATACAATCTATTGACACTTATTGAGAAGTTGGGACTTTCAGCAGGAGCTCCAGCATCCGTAACAGATATTCTCAACATAACAATTAACAGTGCAAATCAATTCATAAGATTCTCCCAGTTGTACACTTAGTCATGAAGAAACATAAATAACATAAAACAGATAAAATTTCAACGAGTATCTGTACCTGAGTGACATCATCCACATGAGATTCTTCCAAACAGGCCACTTGCTTCTTGTTCCTCCAATCCCAGAACAGTATCTAACATAAACCGAGGAGCAAATCAAAAGAAATGTTGCAAGACAATAGAATAAATAAGAAACAACAGCACATTGCATCTCTGGAATCCAATCTCGATTGAAGATATCATTAATACATCGATAACGAAGTAGATTCATAAAGTTTGAGAATGAAATCAATTATATATCAAAACCTGCGATTGACACCCTGCGGCAAGAAGATTCTCGCTAGATCCACCAAAGGAAAAACTAAAGATCTCTTGAGAACCAGCATGTATGCGTGAAACCTGAAGTATACAAGTACATTTCAAATTCACCAATCCAGACCACTATATAACCACAAATTCAGGTACATATAAAAATAGAGAGAGAGAGAGAGAGAGAAACAACCTCCTGGAAAGTTCTAGTGTCCCAAGCTCTAATGGTACCATCGGAAGAGCAAGAATGCAAAACATGAGGGGTCGCCAAATTGGAAAAAGAGATATGGTTGACAGTATTAGAGTGGCCTCTACAATCTCCTTGATACTGACCTGTCGCCGGAGAGTAGAGCTTGACGGTGTTCGTCGACAGAGAAACAGCCATTGAAGTCCAGTCATCCCTTCAACCAATTAAAAATCTAACACTCGTTATACTCGATACCACACTAACTAATCGTCCAAAAGGTATCTTTCTTGGTCAATATTTACTAAAAATGATAAAAAAAACAAAGAGAAGCAAGTTATGTTTATTTACTTGGCGGTGATTTGGAAGACATAGTCGTCTCCGAAGTTCGTTTGGATGGTGTTTCTGAGTCCGAACCTCTTTTTTGGATTCGGGTTTGGATCAAGATGTTCCTCCACCTCCATCTCCATCTCCGTTGTTGTATCGTCCATGTTTCTGTTGTTTGTTGGTTGTTGGTTGTTTGGGAAAGTCAGGGTTTTTGGGCTTTTATCGTCTCAGGTGAACCTCACGCAAAGACATTTTGACGAAACAAATATATTAATAATTTTTGCCTTTTCTAACAAAAGTTTTAAGTGCTGTACGGAAGTACAATTTGACAATTTTCTCAGTCATTTTAATCAATTATTGTGATCTAACTTTTCATCCTGATTCATAGCTTGATTTCTTCAAATTTAAATATCAATAATTTAGGTATTTAAATTTTAATTCAATTAAAATACTTAAATTTTATAACATAATTAATTTTTATAAATTTATAATTAACCAATTAATTTTTCTTTATCACTCTTTTTCAACTAATAAAAGGGCCGCAAAACAAAATTACTAAATTGATTGTAGTACTCTCTTTTCAATTAAACTCTATTCTCTTTAATAAAAAAAATATAATCTCTTTAAATTCTTCAAATCTAACTCCAAGAAAAGTATAATTTCTTTTTTCAATTGCATTTTAAATTCTTCATCCATTTTTTATAACAAAATACTAATTTAAATCTTTATTTGATTTTGAAAACATTAAATTAAACTTGTCAATCGAAATACGCAAGCAATCCTTAAATCCGAACTCTCTTGACATGTGAGCTATACTCGACCTAGAGGCTGTAAGCTGCAACAACCCGGAACATCTCTTCGACTGCCCGCGGATCATACTCTTCACTACTCGCATTTGCATGTTAGGCAATCAACAAGAAAAATAGCAGATACAAATCAAGTTCACCCTTTGATATAACAAAAGGGTTACTGCAAAACAATCAGCAACAGTGCTCTCCTAGCTAGATCCTCTCCACGAATCACCAACAAGAGTACAACATTCTAACTCAAGTTAAAAAAGGGCATTTCAACAGTCTGTAAAGTAATCATTGTCCAACATTAAAGACCCGGCGCTTGACGCAGCTTACTTTTTCTCCTCCGTATCTTCCTTCTTAGCATCCTGCTCTTCTGTCTTGTCAACATCAGACGCTTCGGGCTTTGACAACTCCTCGTCTGCAGCTGTTGTATGATACATCAGACGGCATAATTGAGGTTTGCAGCTAAGGAGTGGCTAGTACTAACAGAAATCTTAAAACCACACATACGATAATTGTAAAAGAAGCGTTAATTAAGTTCCTATGTGAATTGTACCTTCATCTTCACTGTCATCAAACTCACCAGGATCATCACCCATACCTCCCATGTTACCAAAATTCTGCACAAGAAACATGACATTAAAAACAAAGGTATCACCCAATGAGTTAAAAACCAATTTACTCATATGATGATGCCTACCGAGAAATCCATCCCTCCCAGATCCAAGTCTCCCTGACCTAAACAAACAAGAAAAGAATATCATAATACAATGATAAGCGCATGGGTACTTATCAAGTTGAAAGTTTTTCTTGTGTAACAAGAAAAGTGAACAGATCAAAAAGCATAAATACCTTGGTCGTCATCTTCATCCACCCATTTGTCCCAATCTACTTTAACGTAATGAGGTGCTTTGCCATCTCCTCGCATAAGCTTCTTCCACCAACCTTTCTCTGCCTTCTCCAAGATACAGAATATGCTCCTCACCCCAATGTTAATTTTGCTCTCCTGAAGACAACACACAAACTCAATAAATTAACTAGCGAACATAAATATCTAATTAAAACAAAGATGAATGAAAAGAAGATCCTTCGAATTAAAAACAAGTCAAGATAACAGAATAAATCATACATCCATCGTCAAACAGTGAGGCGGATATATTTACCCAAAAACTGAAATTTTTAGAGAATTATTCGCCCGAGTACTCCAAGGCTAGAACCATTTGCAAGTACCACAAATAAAAGCGGAAATTGAGAGAGCATTCACTAATGAACAGCTTAAAGTTCTAATCAAGCAACAGTAAATTCTAAGATATCCAGCAACTAACGGAACATTAACTGACCTCCACATTGACCTTGTCATGGAGATCCAATTTCAATTCATAATGGTTGCTATCTGCTCCAGCATTCGCAGAGAAGGTGAATACTCCCTCTGGGTCAAGATTAACCTTTGCATTTTTTGAATCCGGCAAAGACACTGTAATGAAAACTTTGTCCACCCTCTGAGCCCATTTGACCTCTGGATGACGACTGAACAACAAAAAGTACAAACCACAATTCAGAAGTAGAAAACGAAGTTGTTAAATGCTCAATAACAAGACAAATATACACGTGTTAATGTCACAACCGCAATATAGGAATCATAAAAACATAGTACCACACTTAATGAACAGATAAACCCAAACTAAAACTAGCTACGCTAGGAACAGCTACAAAAACCTTAAAAGAAAAGCTATCTACTGTTAGACAAACCAGAAGCCGAGAAGAAAATTTGAAGTCCGGAGTCGATCATTAGAGAAATAGACCAAATAGTATAAATAAATCACAGGAACGGATCTAACCACTGGCCGAACAGAATTAGGAAGACAAAAGGCCAGTGGCAAGACCGAAAATGAACGAAACCACAGGGGCAAAGATCGGAATAGAAAAGACATCCACTCAGAGATAGAGAGAGAGAAGAGAAATCTGAGAGAGGTGGTGGCGCTTACCTCATCTTAATCTGAAAAGGGAAAGCGAGAAGATTGAAACCCTAAAGAAGCAGAGGACAACAGTCTCGAAGCTTAGAGGACGGCAGTAAGTATCAAGTAACCTGGAATATTTGTTATAGTGTGTGTGCGCGAGAGATTTTTATGTTTAGGGAAAGTAACGTCACTTCATTTCTAGTACTTTCTTTACATTTCTAGATAAACGGCGACTCGCTTAGACCATAACTTGGATGTTCTTAGACGTGTGTGGCTTATGATTGGATTATCAATGTATCGGGTGTATCTCTTGTTGAAATCCAACGGTTCAAGACTGGGAGAATTGTAGGAATGGGCTGCATTCAGACATTTCTAGGTGGGCTTTGGGTTGGGCTAGATAGATGGAGGCCCAAAGTCTCATCAGAATTGAATAAACTTTAAGAGCCTGTTTATTTATATTTATATTTTTAAATTTCTGATTTTTGTTTTTAAATTTAGTAAAATATCTATTTGTTTGAGTTTTTTTATTTCTGTTTTTAATTTTAATTTCTTCCTATTTTCAAAATTTATGAAAGCCACAAAAAGTAGTTTTTATTTTTTTC
>JANIMX020000120.1:3838816-3848951 GCA_024582655.2 Erythroxylum kunthianum | reverse complement strand
AATAATACGTTGCTAGATCTCGGCTCTTCAAGTGAAGAAAAGAGGAAGACGGAATCTTGGAATTGAACGTGATGAATAAGCAATTACTTGGCGGATATTAATTCGCTTTCACACCCAAAACATTAATGCACGAAACGACACACTTCACATTCATTTGGCTTGTGCCCTTCAATATTTTTCCGCAGCTTCTTCCAATTCATAATGGACAATTCAATCTCACGCGCTCTGTTCCACGCTCTTACCATTCCAGGGAGACGAAGTTAGTCAAACCTACATTCTTGTCCACGTATTGGTCAACGAGAGTCAATGCACGTGTCCCACGTCTCCTGTAGTTCGGGGTTGTGTCTGCCGATTGCACTTCACGCGATGAAGTGGGGTGTTGATTGAATCACCGTAATTGACAGCCGATAATAAGAGAAAAAAAGCAATGGTTGATCCAGGAAGAAACAAAAGCACTGACTCGCTATGGGCTATCAGTATCTGAAATGAGCTCCCGTGGCTGTTGCCCCTTCCTCACGTCTGATTAGTCAAAAGTCGGCTAATAACTTATTTTTCCAAAATTCTATAAGAACACTCGCAAGTATGATGCGATCAATCCAATACACCACAACCAATATCTTAGCTCTCCCTTGTTGTTTTCCTTCCACGTGTATTGAATTTTGAAGTTGTGACATGCGATCACACCAAAGCTTGTGTTTTTTCTGCTGGAACCATTAGTTTGCTTCTGCTCCAGTTGCAGAGTAGCTATGGTGTCATTTATAGCTTTTGGAAAGTGGTGGAGGTAAGCAAGAGAGGTTTTTGTGAATCGAAAGTCTGCATGGTTCCACAGTATGTTACTTCATACGTTGTCAATACTTGAGATGTTTGTGTTGTGCTGTTTCTCAAAAGCTCTTCAACTCAATTTGAAATATGCAATGGTTTCTCGTTGTTGCTTTGTATTGCTTCAATTAATGTGCTATACTTGATCAGCTACACGTGTTATAAGTTGATTTAGGCAGATGTATTTGCAGCTTCGAAACCTGAATGCTTTTGGAACTTGCGGACTTGGGTAGTTTTTATACTCCAAATAATTTGCTATACTGCACTAGAAGAACTATAAGACTTTGGTGTGTCTGTCTGCTTGGCTGACTCCACAAGGTTTTTCCAATGCGCATAGATTCAACTCTTTTAATTACAGTAAAACGTTGGAGAGTAGATGGATAAGGTTTAACGACAAACACACTAACCCTCTTTTTGGACCTTTGTACATGATCCTAAGGGTGCACTACAAGGCAAGCAATTAGTTACACGGACTGTACAAAGTTATGGATCATGCTTCCATACCCATTTTATTCTTTTATTACAAAACAAATAGCAATAAGATTGATTTTGTTTTTACTGAATATGGCTTGACTTCATCATTATGTGTCTATGAGCTCTTCTTGCAATTATTTTTATATTAACGTGCTAATCATATTTTGTGACAATACTATTCTTTTTTGGCTCAAAATATATCTTTTTCTTTTCTTTTGATTTGATTATGGTGGCAGTGTGCTCTCTTTTTGTTAAGAACGATGATTCACATTGTTATTATAGTCTTTTCTGGGTTGTTTCATTTCTGGTCATTATCGAGCTTGGCAACAAAAATGCCGACAACCGTAGTGTTCTGCTTAAATTTCCAGGTGACAAGGAGGAGGTGTTGATCAGACTAAACAAGCACACCGTGAATTTCAAGTGGATTTTCTGATCAACATGTCGTCCACATCATGGATCGCCTCTCTCTCCTGTTCAAGCTCTATTGTTATGTCCTCGGAGAACGCTTCTCTTCCACTCATAATTCAGTGGCTAAGATTCGTTTTCCTATCTCCATGCCCTCAAAGAGTTCTCTTATCTTCAGTTGATCTCTTGTTCTTGCTTGTGCTATTCGCATTTGCAGTTCAGAAGTTGGTTTCTAGATTTACCTCCAGTGGTCACTCCAGTTCTGATGTCAACAAGCCTCTCATTGCAAGGAGAAGAGCTCTTGTTCGAACTAACATTTGGTTTAACTTCTCATTGATTGTGACAGCTGTTCTGGCCTTTTGTTACACTATCGTCTGTATTCTAGTACTTACATGGAGCAGCCATTCGACGTGGAAGCTCATTGATGCATTGTTCTGGTTGGTTCAGGCAGTGACTCATGCAGTAATCGCAATCTTGATCATTCATGAAAAGAGATTTCAAGTTGTTTCTCACCCCTTGTCTCTACGGATTTATTGGGTTGTGCATTTCATTATTGTCACCCTCTTTATGTCATCGGGTATCATTCGTTTGGCCGGTCAGAATTCGAGCTTGATATTTGATGATATAGCTTCCATTGCGTCTTTTGTGCTATCAGTTGTTCTTCTTTGGGTTGCTATAAGAGGATTAACTGGGATTTCAATTAGCAGCGAATCTGAGCCAGAAATGGAGAACCCAAATAAATTATACGAACCCCTTTTGGACAAATCCAAAGTGACTGGCTTTGCTTCAGCTCCTATAATATCCAGGGCCTTCTGGTTATGGATGAATCCTCTGTTGAGTCAAGGCTACAAATCTCCTCTGAAGATCGATGACGTGCCTACTCTGTCACCAGAGCATAGAGCTGAAATAATGTCACGGCTCTTTGAATCCAATTGGCCTAAACCACAGGAAAAGTCGGAACACCCTGTTAGGACCACATTGTTGAGGTGCTTTTGGAGGGAAATTGCCTTAACCGCATTTCTTGCCATTGTGCGGCTTTGTGTCATGTATGTTGGGCCTATTCTTATACAAAGTTTCGTGGATTATACAGCAGGGAAGAGGAGCTCTTTGTACGAGGGATATTACCTCGTATTGATCCTCCTTGCTGCAAAATTTGTTGAGGTTTTAACCGTTCATCAATTTAACTTCAACTGTCAGAAACTTGGAATGCTCATTAGATCTACTCTGATCACGTCTTTGTACAAGAAAGGCCTGAGATTATCATGCTCTGCTCGTCAGGCACATGGGGTTGGACAGATTGTGAATTACATGGCTGTTGATGCCCAACAACTCTCTGATATGATGCTACAGCTACATTCCATATGGCTAATGCCACTGCAAGTTGGTGTCGCATTGATTCTTCTGTATAACACACTTGGGGCTGCAGTAGCCTCCTCTTTGGTTGGAATCATCTGCGTCCTTGTGTTCGCGGTATTTGGAACCAGAAGAAACAACAGATTCCAGTACAATGTGATGATGAATCGTGATTCAAGAATGAAGGCGACGAATGAAATGCTTAACTACATGCGCGTGATCAAATTCCAAGCATGGGAATATCACTTCAACAAAAGAATTCAAACCTTCCGCGAAGCGGAGTTTGGATGGCTTTCCAAATTTCTATACTCAATCTACGGTAACATCATTGTAATGTGGTCTGCACCCTTACTGATATCAACAATCACATTCGGAACTGCATTGCTGCTGGGAGTTCCACTTGATGCAGGAACAGTATTCACCACAACATCCATATTCAAAATCTTGCAGGAGCCTATTAGAACTTTCCCTCAATCTATGATCTCAATTTCACAGGCAATGATATCTCTGGGAAGATTGGATCGTTATATGCTAAGTAAGGAACTGGTGGAGTCATCAGTGGAAAGGGGGGATGGTTGCCAAGGTAGAACCGCTGTGGAGATTAAGGATGGGGTATTTAGTTGGGATGACGAAGCTGAAGGCGAGGTTTTGAGAGACATAAATATGGAGATTAAAAAAGGGGAGCTTACTGCTATTGTTGGGACGGTAGGGTCTGGAAAATCTTCTCTTCTTGCTGCCATTCTGGGTGAGATGCACAAAATATCAGGAAAGGTATAGATTACTAACATAATTATTACTTACTTCTGAGTCTCTTTTTACAGAGTAATGCATAATGGCTTTTCTTTTTTTCGCACCGTCATGTATATGTATCCTTAAAATATTGTTGGTTTAGACTTGTTGGTGTGCTTTGATGAAGTTATTTATCCTACTATTCTTTCACCAGGTCAGGGTTTGTGGAACAACTGCCTACGTTGCTCAAACTTCTTGGATTCAAAATGATACCATTCAAGAAAACATCTTGTTTGGTTTGGCAATGGACAATGAGAAATATAAAGAAGTGATCAGGGTGTGTTGCTTGGATAAAGATTTGGAAATGATGGAGTATGGTGATCAAACTGAAATAGGAGAGCGTGGCATCAACCTTAGTGGAGGGCAGAAGCAAAGAATACAGCTTGCTCGAGCAGTTTATCAGGATTGCGATATCTATCTTCTCGATGATGTCTTCAGTGCTGTCGATGCGCATACCGGCTCTGATATATTCAAGGTGACTCTATTAACACATCATTCACAAGTGATTCACTCCCTTCTTCCCTTGCACATCGTACACATTGTTTCTATCCAGCATGCATTGCTGATATAGACTAATTTTCTTTCGTAGGAATGTGTCAGAGGGGCACTCAAAGGAAAGACTATCTTACTAGTGACCCACCAAGTTGATTTCTTGCATAATGTTGATCTTATCTCAGTAAGTACACTTTGTAACTTTATTTCTCTCTTTCAGGCACACATGTATGGTACTTGCTAAGGCTAATGTATTTGTAATTTACAGGTGATGCGAGATGGAAAGATAGTGCAATCAGGAAGATATAATGATCTACTAGAGTCAGGCTTGGATTTTAAAGCTCTGGTGGCTGCCCATGAAACCTCCATGGAGCTTGTAGAAGTTGATCATGTTTTACCAGGTGAAAGTTCCCCCAAAACGCCCATGTCTCCTCAACCTCGTCCAAGCACTGGGGAGGTGAATGGTGAAAATAAGCATCTAGAACAATCAAAGTCGAATAAAGGAACCTCAAAGCTCATTGAAGAGGAGGAGAGGGAAACTGGTAAAGTGAGCTTCAAAGTGTATAAACAATACTTGACTGAAGCATTTGGATGGTGGGGTGTCATAGTAGCGTTGCTTCTTTCTCTAGTATGGCAAGGTTCTCTGATGGCCGGTGATTATTGGTTGGCATATGAAACTTCAGCAGACCGTGCTTCTTCATTTAAGCCTTCCCTCTTCATTTCTGTGTATGCAATTATTGCAGCTGTGTCATTGATTCTGATAGCAATAAGAGCCTTCTTCATTGCTATCATGGGGCTGAAGACAGCCCAAATTTTCTTCAAGGGTATTCTTCATTGTATTCTACATGCACCCATGTCATTTTTCGATACCACACCTTCAGGAAGAATTTTAAGTAGGGTACGGATTGAAAGCACCCCTTGTGACACCTTTACTTCATGCTTAGATTTGGTTGTTAAACTACGATGGGAATATGTTTAGACTGATGGCTTGTTTATTCTTTTCTTCTCGTTCTTCAGGCGTCAACAGATCAGACCAACATCGACCTCTTCCTTCCATTTCTTTTGGGAATCATGATTTCCATGTACATCACACTGCTCAGCATCATCATTATCACATGTCAATATGCTTGGCCGACAATCTTCCTATTGATTCCTCTTGGTTGGCTCAACATATGGTACCGGGTATGGAGTTTCTTTGTCCTGCAGTTGACAAATCATAATATATTGGAGCTCTTGACGACAAGGAGATTAATGTCTTTTCATTGGATTTCAGGGATATTTTCTTGCGACATCTCGAGAATTGACTCGCCTCGATTCAATTACTAAAGCACCTGTTATCCATCATTTTTCAGAGAGTATTGCAGGAGTTATGACAATCCGAGCATTCAGAAAGAAGGATAGTTTCTCTCAGGAAAATGTTAACCGAGTTAATGCCAATCTGCGAATGGACTTCCACAATAATGGATCCAATGAGTGGTTGGGTTTCCGATTGGAACTGATAGGGAGCTTGATCCTCTGCACATCTGCTATGTTCTTGATTTTGTTACCAAGCAGTATTATAAGGCCAGGTATTACATACTAACATGTTGGTGCCTAAAGAACATAAACACTTTCTTAGGGCCTCAAACTGTAATCTAATATTGTCAAAAATGTTATGTCGTATAATAACATGCTCACATAACTCTGCAATATGCAGAAAATGTTGGCTTATCTCTGTCCTACGGGTTGTCTTTGAATGCTGTGCTGTTCTGGGGAATATATACGAGTTGCTTTGTTGAAAATCGGATGGTCTCCGTCGAGAGGATTAAACAATTCACTAATATCCCATCAGAGGCAGTATGGGAAATAAAAGATCGTCTTCCTCCTTCAAACTGGCCAACTCAAGGCAATGTTGACCTCAAGGACTTGCAGGTAAGTGGTGGCATGTGGATTCTGATTAAACCTTCGTTTCAAAATGAAAGGAAAATGAAGCAGTTAGATGTGCAATGAAGATCTCATATGCTTTCTCATAGTTGATGAATTGTTCTTAATTGCAACGAGTTCATCTTTGGGTTATAGGTTAGATATCGTCCAAACACTCCTCTGGTTCTTAAAGGGGTTACTCTAAGCATTCATGGAGGAGAAAAGATTGGAATTGTTGGACGTACAGGAAGTGGAAAGTCAACATTGATTCAAGTTTTCTTTAGGTTGGTGGAACCAACAGGAGGGAAAATAATTATTGATGGCATAGACATCTGCATGCTGGGTCTCCATGATCTCAGGTCTCGCTTTGGTATAATTCCTCAAGAGCCTGTTCTCTTTGAAGGAACTGTGAGAAGCAACATTGATCCTATTGGGCAGTACACAGATGATGAGATATGGAAGGTATTATAAACATTTTGCATTATTTTCAATTACATTCTTGATGTAGGCTATAATTGCTATGAATTCAATTGCAAGTGCAATTCCACTGTAATATTACGTTGCAATCCATAATTTAAAACCATATTTTATTATTTGTAGAGTCTTGACCGTTGCCAGCTAAGAGACACAGTGGCTGCAAAACCTGAGAAACTTGATGCTCCAGGTTCGTGATTGTTACCTGATTTTGAGTTGATTTTTTAAAACTCTCTTGGACATGGTTAATGAAATGGTTAATTTTCCGCAGTGGTGGATAATGGAGACAACTGGAGTGTGGGTCAAAGGCAACTTTTGTGCTTGGGGAGAGTAATGCTAAAACGCAGTCGACTGTTGTTCATGGATGAGGCCACTGCTTCAGTTGACTCACAAACCGATGCAGTGATTCAGAAGATCATCCGCGAGGACTTTGCAGCTTGTACTATTATCAGCATTGCACATAGAATACCCACAGTCATGGACTGCGACCGTGTTTTAGTCGTAGATGCAGGTAGGAAATTCATTCATTCGTCTTCCTCTTGCATACTATAGGAGGTTTAGGAATCCATTAACTGCTTCATTACTTATGACAGGTCGAGCTAAAGAGTTTGATAAACCATCTCGTTTGCTGGAAAGGCCAACTCTCTTTGGAGCATTAGTTCAGGAGTATGCCAACCGCTCTGCTGGATTGTAGATGAGCCATTCTGTTAATTCATGATAAGAGCTCGCTTACAGAAATACGTCCTTTTACTATGTTAGTTTTATCTTGTAGTTCACGCTGTATAATATTTTATTGACATTGTCACCGTCCATAAGACTCACCCCAGTTAAGTTAACCACGCAATATTTTGGCACTACGTACTTCTACATATATACTAAAGCTGAACACTTCCTCATTTTGTTTTGAAAAAATGCTTAGTATCATACTTTCAATAACAACAACAATAATAATAACAATACTCAATAAAAATCTCGCTTATAAGCAAAGTCTGAAAATGTCCAGTAGTACGTAATCTTATCACTAACTAATAAAGAGATTGTTTTCAAATGACTCACAAATGATCACCCACGGCAAATAAGATTAAAAAATAATTAAAAAATATTTTAAAGTTAAAAATAAAGTTGTTTACTCTATTTTATGTCTTTATTCTTTATCTTTACGATATTGATATAATTTATTCAATTTGAAGGTGTTTTTTTTTCTACAATATGATTGTTCTTTCTATTATTTTGTTTTCTTCCTTTAGGTTTATGTCATTTTATGCTTGAAGGTAGAAAATATGACTCTACTTCTATAACTTATAATTAAAACAGTTTGTTTTGTTATTTGTTTATACATGGGGAGAGTGAAGCTGATTTTTAAAAGACGAATAAGGAAAAAGATCACACATTTTAAACCTCTCATATATAGAAAAAGTACCATTGGATGCTTATTTCAAATAAGCAACAACTTTACTTTTATTAGGCAGCAACATGACTAATTACAAACAATTCCATGACTCAATAAAAACTCTACCAATAATCAATATAGGTAATGTTGTGTAATGTACAAAAAATAACAACATTCATAAAAATAAATACCATGTACACTTTGTAATTAGAATAACATTTTTAGTACAAACCATATCCTACTTCTATGTAAATTATACTAGTACTCTATTATTCAATACTACATCTATATTAAATTTTTTTATCATCATTCATTACAAATAAGCAATATATACACTTTTAAATAAAATTTATTGATTAAATAGAAAGATTATCACGATTCACTAATAACCATGCCATCATGCAATAAATTTAATTCCATCAATATAAATAAATGTTACGACTACATATTTGAAATAAGTAACAACTTTAGTAAAAAATCATCATTATTACAAATAAGAAAGATATACACTTTTAAATGGAAATTTATTCACAAAATAGAAAGAATATCATGCTTTAATGTAAACTATACTAGCACTCAGTATATTTAAACCATCACTATGCATGGTTCTCAAAATGATAATACTACCTCTAAGTAAAAATCATACCCCACCTTAATACGAATTGTACTAATACTTAACTTTTCCAACACTAGAATTATGTTAAGAAAATATCTCTTCTTGTAGATAAACGAGACATACTCTTCAATGCAAAAAATATTGACTGAATAAAAAAAATACTATGCCTCAATACAAAATATATCAACACTCAGTATATTCATTACCAACACTTATAGCTAATTTTTTTGGAATAATTAATTGATATTGAAAATGTCACGACCCGAAACCACCCAAGCCCGTGACAACCGCCGCATACCCGAACTAAGGTTACGCACGATACCCTTAATTAGACTATGCAAGGCTCCTCAATACCACTTTATCGTTTCGTTAACCTTTTTACAAAATTTCGGCAACACAACGGTTGTTTTTGGACTAGCCAAAATTTTTTAAAAGAAAACCTGCAAGGAAAATTTGTACTCCAATAACCGAAGTTAAAATATATCACCTAACCTCCTCGCTAGGACCTCAGGTCCGCTCAACAGAAAACTCACAACTTCTTATAAACACAATTTTCCCAGTAGACATTTACAACCAAAACAGTTACACAGTAAAAGTTAACAGTTCAAGTTTAATATTTAAATAGTAACACACACAAGTACTGTTCAAAGGACACAGTATCTTTGGGTATCTTCCTAATCACCCTCTTAACGTCTCTTACCAGAAGACTAACTGCCTTTCTCTAAATTTCCTCTCTGAGTCCTTTCAGTCCTCACCATCACTTGCTTCTCAATCTTGACAGTGGCTTGCAGCAATTGTTGGTAACTGACCTAGTGCAAAAGCGTGACTTCCACTAGATGCTCTTTGATCGTATGGTTTAGTCCATCTTCAAACTGCCCGCATCGAAACGCCTAAGTCACAACGGATGCAGAAGCCTACTTACTGAGCCGATTAAACTCCTGATCGTACTCAGCAACTAACAGACTCCTTTCCTTTAAACTCAGAAACTGCCTCCACCTTTCGGTCTTTTATGCCTCTATCATATACTTTGCTTAAAATTCCTGGGCAAAGAACTCCCAAGTCAGAGGCTCTGGAAAACGTGGATCTCTCAGAACGAATTTCCACCAATCATACGCTGCCCCTTGGGGCAAAGAAACAACGCAATGCACCATCCTCTCTGGTGGGCAACTAATCTCATCCAACATCCTCTTCACTTTCTCCAACCAAAACTCAACTTTATCAGACTCATCTAGAGATGTTCCACTGAACTCCTTGGCTCCGAACTTCCTTAACTGATCAATCGCAGCTCTCGGAAGAACAGGTTCAGGCACTCTCGGCTGTTACTGCTGAAGAAGTTGTTGAAACTGTTGTTGTTGTTGCAGGAGCTGCATGATTTCCTGTGACATCTTCATCCACATATCCGCCTGTGAAGGAGGAACAGG
>JANIMX020000120.1:3625029-3639254 GCA_024582655.2 Erythroxylum kunthianum | reverse complement strand
TCGAATCAGACAAAGGAGGGACTTCAGCGCCGTGGACGGGCAATCCAGTGATGGTTGCAACATCCAACAGGGTAGGGCTCATCATGCCGCACGGGAGACAAACCCATTAATGGCAGTGTTCCAGAATCCGATAAATCCGAAGAGTAGATTCTTTTTGGCATGAATCTCACGTCGGGACAAAATGAGAATGGAGTAGATAACCTAATCTTTCCAGTCATGACCCTTGGCCGCCGATACACGATCGAACCATTTGTAGTAGGCACTCGAACCTATAGGCCAAGTGCGGAAACTAGAGGGCTTCTTGCTAATAGTAAACCAATCAAAAGCCACGGGTAAAAGATAAGAAGGAGGGTAAATGACATTTGCAAGAAAAGCTTGTCCTTCTTCAAGATTATCCGTTGAAGGGTTTATAGTTTTAGAATGGTGAATAGAAAAAAGGGTTTCCAAAGAAGATGCAAGATTTGAAGCCTACTATTGAGAGGTGGAAACCATGTTTGAAGAGTTAGTATGAGACAGAGCAAGATTTCGAGAACCAGAGGGTGAGCCAGACATAAAGAAAGAAGAAAGAAATTGTAGAGGATTCACTTAGGTAAAAAAACGATAGAGGATATTGCAGAAGTGATATGACTATGGTGAGAGAGGGAATTATATCAAAGATATTTGATTTTGACTAGGGAAGAGCCCGTTAGTTAAGAGACATTAATTAAGACAGCGAGGCAAGGACGATGAAGAGACAGAGGCGTGACTTCAAGATTTAAAAGAAAGGATGGTTAGAGACAGTTGTTATATCGTTTTATCTTCCTTTCAGTCAGATAAAAGATATAAGGGGGCAAATGTTAACACTCGGTTTCAAAAATAGAATAATCAAGGGCCATGTCCAGCCGAGGCAAGTAGTCGAACCGGATGCTAGATACATAAGTAAGAATGTTTGACGATAGAAGGGACAAACAGTATATCGACTAAATACAGTAAGAGAATCGGCAGCCGATTGAAGAACAATATATTGACCATCGACTAGGATAAGGGGACAGCCGAGGAACGAAGACATCGACTAATGAGAAACCGATGCCAATGTCAGAAGAATCGATAGCCAACTGTTGAAAAGATATCGACTAGTGACATATGATGTGCTAGCCGATTGAAAGAAGAGATTGATTAAACGAATCGGCATCCGATTGCAAGGAGATCTCGCCACATGCTAGCCGAGTGCAAAGGGATATCGACAGAATATATTAATAGCCGATTATAAGGAGACTGAACACAGATGGATAAGTCCAAATCCCGAAGAATCCGCCCGGATCAGCGTACATAAAAGTGTAACGAAGAACGATAATCTTACAGTTATTTCAAACCAGGATTCTTTAAGATAAGATAAACAACGAAGATCGTCTAGAGTTCAAATTTTTGTAGATAAACATTGCTTATATCAGATAGATACTTGTATAGATACAGTATTTGAGTGTAACACAAATTGTAAACTTATAAATACCAAGTATAAATACAACGAGAAGGCTCTCGACAATTCAACAAACTAGCTTATATTATTTCAATTTCTTTCGTTTTAGTTTACTTAGTTTTAACTCTCAAATCGCCTTCCACACCAGACGCTCTCCGGAGTAGTTTGGGAACCCACAGTCAGAAGACAGAATCCCTCTCTTGACGCAATCAACTGATTTTGAGAATCAGTGTTATCAACTTTAGCCGATAACTCGGCTGATCTGAAACATTTTTGACGATAATAAATATTAAACTTTTACTAAAAACAATTAAAACATAATATAAAAGTTAAGAATTTAGATACGTATTTTAATAAGTGAATTTGACTTCTAACATAATTTAGATGATAATTTACATTGATTTTAGAGTTATATAAAAGAAGATTTCAACATCTCATTGATGATATGTTTATTAAAATAAATATATTTATTTCTATCAATATTCATATGATCTTAATATATTTGAACTCTTCATTTTATGTTTCATATTTGTAATATTTGTTGTCTTGTTTGTTACATGTATATTAAAAAAAATATAATTATAAATAATACTCACTTATTAATATAATTAGTTATAGTAATATTTAAGTAAAAAATGAAACAAAACACCTAATTTAACGTCAAATTCCCTTGTCGGATAAGTTAATTATGTTCATAAGTCATGAAAATATATTTCTTAAAAAAATATATTCGATAAACTATATAAGTAAGGACTTCATCTTTAAATAAAAATCTAAAATCATTAGATTAGTGTATTTTTGATCTAGAATTAACATTTTTCTTCACTATAAAATAATTTACATTTATATAATTGTAAGCATATGCAGACTGAGTTTTACATTGATTTGACTGGAAATTTAACCGAACCAAACACCATGAAAATGATAAGTCAAAATCATCACAACAAAATAAAGATTTGTGCAATCTTCCCAATCCCAGGTTGGCACATTTAAATTTACAAGCAAAGTGTTTCCATCACTTTATTTTGTTATTTATTAATTTGGTTTACCATAAGCATAACCACTCTAGTCTAGTCTCGTCTGGCGACAAGCGTTTACTTTTCCGATCCTAAAACGAAATGCCACATAGTGGAGGGGCATTTCCGGAATTCCACCCAAAACCAGACCCTTTTAGTTCTTCGCACTGTCCATAAATTCTAAAACCCAAATTTCTCATCTCATTCACCACCCCGAAACCAAAACGCTTCTCGTCTCCATTAAAGTTCAAAACAGAGAACAAATAGTAGAAGTTCTGTTCTTGATTCCGAGTTCACTATTATGGGGTCGGAGCTCATTTATAGAGGCCACGACGAGGCCCAACCGACCGCAGACGTTTACTCGCCCAAGCCACCAAAGCCATGGATCTCCTTCTCTCGCCCGATTCGCTACATCCTCCGAGAACAGCGCCTTATATTTGTGCTCGTCGGCATTGCTATTGCCACTGTTTTCTTTACCCTCCTCCCATCATCTTCTGTTCACCACCACTCCAGATACGAATCCATATCCGACAATTCTCTATCTTACTTCCCTCGACAGACAACAAGCTCCATGCGATACTACGAGCCACAGAGAATCGCTGTCGGATCCATCGGGAAGGTTCCACTGGGGCTGAAGCGAAAAGGGCTTAGAGTTGTGGTGACCGGAGGAGCCGGGTTCGTGGGGTCACACCTCGTGGACCGTCTGATCGCGAGAGGGGACAGTGTGATCGTGGTGGACAATTTCTTCACCGGCAGAAAAGAAAACGTGATGCATCATTTCAATAATCCGAGGTTTGAGCTCATCAGACACGATGTTGTTGAGCCACTTTTGCTTGAGGTGGACCAGATCTATCATCTCGCGTGCCCTGCGTCCCCCGTTCATTACAAACATAACCCAATCAAGACCATCAAAACTAACGTTGTCGGGACATTGAACATGCTTGGTTTGGCTAAAAGAGTTGGCGCTAGGTTTTTGCTCACCAGCACCAGCGAGGTTTACGGCGATCCACTTCAACACCCTCAGGTTGAGACTTATTGGGGAAACGTTAATCCCATCGGTGAGTGAGCGTCTCTCTCTCTCTCTTTTCAGGTTTAATTTAATTTGTTCCATTTTTAGTGAGTAATAGTACTTCGAATGCTAATTTGGATTACAAGGATCTACTGACATGCGTTTCGGTGTAAACGATGAAGCGCATTTTAGCGGGATACGCGTGGCCTATACGTGTTGCGTAGTGTAATAGAAGTTCATGTCCGGCTTTTGTCTTAACAAAAATGATGCCGAGGCGGGCTGTCTTAGGGGTGGTAGGTATTGGGAGTTTCGAGTTTTGACCGTGGAATGTGGATCTAATTTCAAGAACTTGCAATTGCCGGGTCAAGTAATTTTGTCTTTTCTAATCAATGCTAAAGTGGGCGAGTTTGGGTAATCGTTAAAGCTACCTTTGTTTTTTATTTGAAGATTACAAGTTCAAATATAAAAATATATGAAAACAATTACGGAAAAAAATGAGTTTGATGTTTGATGTGTTTTTTTGTTATCAATAGGAAAAATAGGTGGGCAATTCAGTAATTCGGGTAGATTTAACCTTTTTCGTAATAACTTCTGTAGTTCTTTTAGAGTGTGGATCTGTAGGTTTCTGACAAAGGCAGTGATTGGTCCGGTGCTTGAAAAATGTTACAGGTGTTCGAAGTTGTTACGACGAAGGAAAGCGAACAGCGGAGACATTGGCTATGGACTACCACAGAGGAGCAGGTGTTGAGGTCAGAATTATAAATAGTTAACTTATCTTTGTAAATAAAATTAAATTTAAAATGCTTCTCTGGTTTTTCAGGTTAGAATTGCCAGAATATTCAATACCTATGGGCCCCGCATGTGCATCGATGATGGTCGTGTCGTTAGTAATTTTGTTGCTCAGGTAAATGTTATTTCTTAGACGATTATTATTTATAACGGTACCAGATAATTAATTCAAGATTTGTTTGTGATGTAGGCATTAAGGAAAGAACCATTGTCAGTCTATGGTGATGGGAAGCAGACAAGGAGTTTCCAGTATGTTTCTGATTTGGTAAGTTCTTTCTGAACCTCTTTTGCTATGTGGTCAATATCATGTCCCCTCCCCTTCCTTCCTTTTAATAACCCTTTTCTCTGGGTGAGTGATCCTTGGATTGGATATGAATATGAGTTAGTACGAGTGGTTAAATATTTTATACTGCAAGTGCATAGTACAATGATATATGCTATTGGGGGACCTTAGGAGGTGGGGTTGCTTCTGGCAGTGAGGGCACTGCCATTTAAACTCGATGTCTGCACAGTCACATGTTCCTGTACTGTAGAGGCATGCGGCTATTGATTTCTGGCTTTGACATGCTGCCAACTGCAGCTAAGTATCTCCTACCCTCTAGTTCTTTCTGAGCAGTTACCACGTCACATGGAGCCAGCTTCCTAATCTTTCCATGTCCTTGAAAAGTAATGCTGCTGATTTCTTGACTTCCTAAACTTCATATGGAAAGTTAGGTAGAAGCTTTTCTTTAACCGGAGGACCTACATTCGTTATTATTTGGACGCGACGTAAACCTTCAAGAGCATACATTAGTTTACAGATCAAAAATGATGAAACCCTTAGTCGCGTTGTAAACAATGAGTTCAGGCCCCCATTTTGAACAATGTTACCACACATGTGCATGAATGCAAGTTTTTGTCATGAAGCGTGCTATGTTATTCCTCTCAACATGTCTCTCACGTGGTTAATTGGTAAATAGCAATTCAATACGGAAACTGTTGTTTCTGTTTCTTTGTTTATGTTTTTTTACATGTATTTTTTACGAATCAGGTTGAGGGTCTGATGCGACTTATGGAAGGGGAACACGTGGGGCCATTCAATCTTGGGAATCCAGGAGAATTCACTATGCTTGAGCTTGCTCAGGTATGTCTACCCTGATGCGCAATCGTATTTGGGAGATGCCTTTCTTTTAAACTCCTCAGTTTTTCACCTTAATGACCCTCTCCTTCATCATGCTTTCTGAAAGGAAAATCTCATCATACTATTTCCCCCAGAGACTACTTGTATTGGAGTGATCATTTTTTCTGTTTTATCAATGATCTACGTATATGTTTGTGCAGGTGGTTCAGGAGACAATTGACCCGAATGCAAAGATCGAGTTCAAACCAAACACACCTGATGACCCTCACAAGAGGAAGCCTGATATTGCAAAGGCCAAAGAGCTACTTGGTTGGGAACCCAAGGTTTCCCTGAGGAAGGGTCTTCCTCTTATGGTCTCCGACTTCCAGCAAAGAATCTTCGGTGACCACAAGGAAGGTAGCACCACCACAGAAGCCACTGTTTCAAAATCTTAAGCTAGCATACATGCTCATTGCAAGTTAATAGTTCAGTGGAAGACCAACTTTTCCTCTCCCCCCTTACGCAACCAAATACGATCGTGGCAAATAGCAGTAGCTTGCAGATGTTATTTGAGGAATAGATTTGGCCGTTCCTTTTGCAATTGTTCTTAGTTTTCATTGTAATTTCCATATCCCTATTCCTTAAATGATGTGACGGTAGACAGCAAGCCTTGCGAATTCAACCCATTTTATACTCTAGTTCTTTGTGGAATTGGATGTGTAAGAGAATTAGCAATAAGCTTAGCTCCTTCATTCTCCTTTACTATTTCAATGTATTACCCTTTTTCTACATTGAAACTTTTGAACTTAAAGACTGTTACCATCTCAACCACTATTCATTTCTTTTGGATCAAATTGGTGGGTCACAATACCAACATACTTCCTGTAAGTTAGGTAAGTCAATACAGGTAAAATAACTGTATTGTAATCATATGGTCCAAAACCGACATTTTCTACTGTAAGTTAGGCACGACTCATCTTTAAATGAAGCGTTGAAGACTTGCATCACATGCTTGCTGCAGTTCTAGGCTGGCCAAACCTAGAGTACAGGTAATGGCTGCTTTAACATTAGCCCGTGTCCAATTTTATGGGACATATTCTTGGGTCAAATCAAGGTCCGACAGGTAAGTTACGTAATATGGACCAAATACGATATACCCAATATGTGTTATATAGCTCGTCTTGGTAATAACTTAGAAGGAATCAAAGGTTGGTAATTGCAATGATGAACCTTATTACTACGAGAGATGTTCCGTAATAAATATTAAAAGGTAACGGTAATGAGATAAATTAATAGAAGATAATGAGAAAAAACTTGTATTAATACAACTATTCAATCTGTCAAGGACTAATTTATGATTTGCGAGCATTTGACAATGATAAGATTCAACATATCAGTGTTAAAACGTTCGAGACTTGTACATAAAGGCAAAAAAGGTAAAAATGGGCAACAATGTTATTTTACAAACGTTTAAATTAAATCCCAAGTATGTGGGAAATCTAATGGATGCTTGATTCCATTAGTTATCCGGGCTTTTTGGATTTCACTCATGTGTAGAGAATATTTTTTAAAATTTAATTTTGAAATTAGAAAAGAAAAAAATGTCTAAAAAATATTAGTAATTGTCACTGCACACCATGTGAAAAAAAGAGAGATGGTTGTTTTTCTTTGTGGATATACGTACACAATTCTTTCTTTAAATTTCAGCCTGTGTACCTTTTGATTAGAGTGATGATTGGGTAGCTATTTTTAGTCAAATTTGTCTGAAATGTTGTGGAAATACCTGACATATTGATCTTGATTCGAGACTGTGTGATTGGCTATTGGAGTTTCATAACTTGTCCATAATTTTCGTGAATAGTAGCTCACTCACATATAACAACTCCATCTGCACAATCTTGATTAAGTAGATGATCAAGTGGTGATTTGTTCTCCGATTTGGCTGAAATTTTGCATGGGATTTCTACACTCATTAGTCTTTATTCGCTAAGGTGAAATTGTCGTTTGGTGGTCTCTAGCATATGCAAATTTGGTTGTATTTATCTTGTTAGCTTATCTATCAAAGTGGAAAGTTTCAATTTGGAGTTTCTTTTCTATCAAAGTGGTATTAGAGCCAAGTTCCATTGATGAATTGTCATTACGTAAAGTAAAATGGAATTTAACACAAGTAGAATGATTAATCTGAATGGAGCTAACTATACTCTTTGGAAGGATAAGATGGAGGGCTTGCTATATGTGAAAGAAACATGAAAATAAATCAGAATAAGAATGGGCTTTGCTATATCGACAAGTTTGTGGTTACATTAGACAATGGGTGGATGACAATATATTTAAACACATTAGTGGGGAGACACATGCTCAAGCACTTTGGAACAAATTTGAGCAACTGTATGCAAGGAAGACAGGGAGTAACAAACTATTACTGATAAAGGAGATGATGGCCTTGAGATATAAGGTTGATGATTCAATGAAAGACCACTTGAACACCTTATAAGGGATTCTCAATTAACTATCTTCCATGAGAATTAAATTTGATGAAGAAGTTTAGGGTATATGTTTTCTTGGCACCTTACCTGACTTTTGGGAGACTTTTAAAAAGCTTTTAACTAATGTTGCACCTAATGGAATAATGTCTACAGATTTTGCTAAGAGTGATGTTTTGAATAAGGAAATGAGAAGGGAATCATAGGGCTCTTCTTCCCATTTAGAGGCTAAAAATAAATTTTTTGAATACCTTAAAGGCATTGCTTATCTTCTGGTGACAACATAAAAAGAAAAAAAAGCTAACAATAAAAACTAATTTTTTTATAAACTAAATTTCACTAGGTTTATGACTTTGTTCCCTTAAATTCTTTAATTACTATATTAAGAATTTCTTAGAAATTGGTTTTCAGATGTTGTTAGCCATGTTGTGTAATGCCCACATACTCCATAGGAGGATACGCGAACGCTATAACACATGCAAAAACTGAACGGACACACAAACACAAAACACAGGTATAGCGCAGCGAAAAATCAAATGAGCTCAAACACATTCATACGCAGCGAAAACAAAATACCTTTAATTTCATTAATAAACAAACATTTATACAAAGTGTTGGGCCTTGAAGGCCATTACAAAAAGTTCACAATAAAAATATAAAAAATACATGAGAAACAAAACTATGCTAACTCTGGTGGCCTCTGCGGTTTCGATGTCCCAGCCCGATCTTTGATCTCCTCCCGACCTACACGGAAAAAACACTTTGTGCTAACCTTTCATTTAGTGGGAAAGTAAACACAATATATATTCAACCATAGTTCGTCTGCTTGATAGGCGTCTATGTCACATGCACAAATGTCAAATCACAATGCAAAAGCACAACAGAGGGAAACCTATCCCTTTACATTTGCAATTATCTGCATCACATACTCGTAATTATTTCTTTAACACAATTTCACATTTCAAAGAAAACATATAAGCCTACAGATCCAGAGAACACATAAGTGGGTAACGGATCTCACGAGAGACCGAAGTCTCGGCATCGTAGTGCCCACGAGCAGCTGCAGACCCTTCTCGGCATGTCTATTTATCCATCTAGGACTCAGAAGGCTAAAAGCCAAATCACATCTCTCACAGTATTCACATCTCAACACAACACAATTATCACATCACGTGCTCATTCAATTATTATTTCATGCATGAATATGCAAATGTAATCACATACGGAACAAAACTCAAACACACTTACTCCCCCAGGATTGGTATCGTCATGGCCCTATTTAGGCCTTAGGCTTTTCATACCATGATCCTAAAGCCTCAAATTTTATCCAAAAAGGAGTAGTATAAGACATCGTATGAAATCTGGAAGGGAAAGAAACCATATGTGAGTTACTTTCATATATTTGGCAGTAAATGCTACATTCTCAGAGATCGGGAACAACTCGGAAAATTCAATAGCAAAAGTGATGAAGGAATCTTCCTTGGTTACTCGACTCACAGTAAAGCTTATCGGGTTTTCAATCAAAGAATTAAGAAAGTGCAAGAATCTATAAATGTTGTGATAGATGATGCTTCTGTGTTGACTAGCCAAGTGGCAGAAGAGAACCTACATAATAGATCCTCCAAGTCAATCCAAAGAAGTGACAAGACTAGAATAAAAAATTGCCCAAATCCGTAGTTAGTTGCTGCTGAGGAAGTACCTATGCAAACTGAAGACCTATCAGTTACTTCAAAAAATGGCTCCTTTAAATATTCCAAATTCAGGTGAAGCTGATGTGACTTTGGGTTCCTCCTCTCGAGTACAAAGAAATCATCCAGTAGAAAACATCATTGGAGAAATAAGGGAAAGAAAAAGAGTTGATTGTGCAAGAACCTGTGGAAAGCAAATTAGTGATCCTATCACATGTTTCTATGGAAAAGCAGTTGGCGGACATCCTTATGAAACCTCTCGATGCTGTAAGGTTTGACCTTCTTAAAGGGCTTTGTGCTTTACTTTATTGATGAAAAAACAAACAAAAACGTAGCGTTAGTTTTTCTTATTTCTTTTTCACTGCTTCTCCAACCTTCCTGTCGAAGACTGGGTATTGTTCGTGATTCACGGTATTGCTTCTATCTGCCCTCATAGTTGTTTGATTTTCTTGAATTATCTACTGAATATTGTTCATGGCTGTGGGGATTTGTCGGATTATTGGTTGGACGATTCTTCATGAGTGTGGACAATTGCTAATGGTAACTTGGGTCTTCTTTATGGCTGTGTGATCTATTGAACTACTGTCTGAGATTTATTCACTATTGTGGCTAATGGTTATTTGGTTCCTTGACTTCATCTTTTTGGCATGTGTTGTCCCAAAGGGGGAGAAAAGACTTCTGTTTATTAAATTAAGGTACTACTTCCTACTTTTGAATTGAGGTACCATTTATTGGCTTGAGGGGGAGCATTATGTCAGCTTTTATATGTCAGATTATGCTGTTTAGGGGGAGTTTAATGATTGTGACAAAAATGCCAAAAAGAGGGAGATTGTTAAGATATATGCTAAATATATCTTTATTTAATTTTGGTATTTTATATCTACTTAACTTTGGATTAAAAGGCTTATTGGTGTTACACTTGGTTGTGGATTAAAAGCCTTATGGGTGTTACACTTTGTTTTGGTTTAAAAGGCTTATGGTTGTTACACTTCCAATTGAACAAGAAGTCTTCATGAAATACAGGTCTATCTACTGTTGGGGATTTGAATTATGTGCGCTGGAATCTTGGACAATAGATAACAATCTTTGGTTTCAAAAATAAAACATGTTTTTATTAAGAAATAAAAAGATATCCTGTGATTGTGTTAGTGGTGGTGAGTAGCTGAATAAAAGACCTTGTTGATGTCACGGCGGTGTTAAATGGAATTAAGGGTTTTCTTGTGTTATTCTTCTTTATGTGTTAATTACGAAAAACAACAATGGTTGGGACAGTGGCGTTGGTTTTCGTTTTAAATTGTTGACATATCAAGCCGTGGTTTTCATCTTTGGTACTGCCGGCCGAAAGGGTGCAAGTGCAGGTTGCGTTGTTTCATGTGGCGTGTTGTTTTCGTTTTTGGTGGTAGAATAATGTTCTGTGGGTTTATGCATTAAAGTGTGGAAACAACGGCTGGATGGCTGTTGATGCATGTGGGAATTAAACGACAACACAAAGATTGATTTTTGTATGGGTTCATAACTGCTGAAATATTAAAGATCTTGATTGAGTGTTCTGCCGTGAAGCTTGGTTTATCCCAAGTGTTTTTGTTAATTCTTTTTAATCAATTGTTCACTTGAGTTGTTGTTGCTGATTTGTTTTTGCTAAGAGTAGTCTAGAGAAAAATCCTCTGTTGAGGTTAACACGAGTCGGTCGTGTTATTGGGTGTGGAAAACTTTCACGGGTAGTGAGGTTGAGAGATAGTTTCAAGGGTTAAGCGGTGTAGGCTTAGTAAGGCCTTGTGTCAATCTATTGTACTTTCGTGAAAGTATTTAATCTGGGTGAGGGCCCCGCAGATGTAGGCAAGGTGTGTCGAACTGCGTTAACAAATCTCGGTGTTATTTATCTTTGATGTTTTAACTTTTCCGATTTGTTAATTGTTCTACAGACAGCCGCGATAAAATTTGAAGTTTGCGAAATTACTATCCCTAAAGTTTTTCAATAACTAATTATTATAAAAAATATAAATTAATAATTTTATTATTATTAACTTTACCATTAACGGATACAAATTAATACATTCAAAGCATCAAAATTTGGGACATTAATCAAAATTTTCATATATGCATTTATGCCTTATATTTTAAGAATGATGTGTTTTAGACAATGTTTTAAAAACCTTATCACATATTAAATCGGCAAAACAAAAGATTTAAGATTTAAAAGATTCAATCTGTCTAATAAAATATATTAACATTGAATAAAATAAAAGAATTTGAATTTGAATTTTTTTTCCATAAGTTTAATTGAAAAAAGATTTTGTTAAATAAGAATTATTAAATTATGAAAATCAACTAATTAATTAATACAAAATTATTAAAGTAAATCAAATCAAAAAATTAAAAACTGAATTAAAAAGTTGACCAGTTCAAAAATTTTACGGTTAAATTGATCGAACCGGTTGAATTTTGTAATCATTAGTTTTATATCAAAGCAAATGATGTATTTAGTTCAAATTGAATGACTTAAAATTGACCCAATTAAGTTAGGTTAATTTAAAATCCAATTGATTCGAGGTTCAAGACGATATTGTGATCAAATTTTCAAATTCTGAGTCTAATCTAAAATATAATAAACTCAGTTCCAATCGTTTTGTATGATCCCTGCTCTTGTGGTATATAGTAATGCTTCGTGATCTTATCATAGCCATCTAGTTAACTCAGATAGTTGGTAGATCAACACTAGCGTTCTTTGATATCTGTTGAACAACAACACCAGTAAAAATTACGCTAATCGCAGGATTTGGTGTTGAAATGTGATAAGTCTCAGGAAGTTCATGAATCATGCACCAGCCAGGACACGTCAATATGTTTAGTTGTGAAGCAGACATCATTGACTATATTTCCTGTGTCTGAAACCATACCTTGGTGGGGTTGAACACTAACGTTGTTTGATGCAATCATTATATTCCTTAAACTGACTCACTGAGTTTCAATTTTCCAATTTTGATTCAAAGTAGTTTAAAATATCACAAACAATTTAAATGAAAGAATTGGAGGTTAAATATTATTTTAGTTTTATTGAGGAAAATATTAAGAATATTAATTTTTGATGCAGAACCGAGCGATAGCGAGCCTTGGAGTAATTACTAAAGTTATGTTTTTGTGATTGGAATATTACGGGTTTAAGTCACGAAAATAATCTCTTTGTAAAAAATACAAGAAAAAGACTGCGTATAATTGATGTTCCTCACCTGACTCTCGTAAAATAGAGAAATTGGGTTGTTTGATACAAAACTAAGTATTTAAAATTAAATGATTAGCAAGTCAAAAATAAAAAGAGAAGAAAATTTTTATTTTCTATATACAAATATTTTATATGTATTGTAAATATCAAGCTCGAGCGCGAGCCTTGAAGTAAATGGTAAGATTACTCTTTTACGAACGGAAGATTACGGTTTCGAAAAACAGAAACAACTTTTTTGTTAAAAAATACAAGAGAAATAATGCGTACAATTGATGATCTTTATCCGACCCTCGCAAAGCGGGAGACTAGGTTTTTAATAAATAAGAAATCAATAAATAAATTTTTAGAGTTGGTTTAGATAATAATAAATGGATAGTTAGTTTCTTTTATTTTTTCTTAATTAAAAATAAATCAATTTATTATAATTAATGGGTGGCTAATGTTAATAATAAAAAAATAAATGGCTAATGTGGGTCATCTAGAAACAACTCCTCTACTAGTTAGGGGTAAGGCTGCATATTACTGGATTGTGTTGTTGTTGTTGTTTGTTGTTGTAATGGGTGGCATATTAATAATAAATTAAAAAAGACAAAGCTTAAATAATTTGAACATATTAACAATAGACATTCTGTCCGATAGTGAGAAAATACGATAATATTATAATTAAAAATTGTAAAAAAGAAGAAGAGAAAGATGGAAGACAAAATGGAGGAAGTGATGAAGTATGATAAGTCTTTGCTAGAGTTTACTAAGAACTTGACACGTTCTCCCTTCAAATCATGACCTACTCGTATGTGAACATAAGGAAAAAGAAAAATAACCATTTGAAGGGTTGTAACCTATCTTATACGTCAAGGCATTGAATAGCTTGGCGTGATGAAAGATTGATCACCTTGTTCTGCAGATCAAAAATGGATTAGAAGATGATGAATTTTCAGAAACCTTAACCGAAACATCCCGAATTGAATTGAAGTTGTTGTTGGATCAATCGGAAGCTAGAAAAACATGCTCCCAAGAGTAAGACACAAGGCTAACAGAACCTGAACTTAGGAAGATTGTCCACAACAAAACAACTGCAGCTGTTTATTATAACCACCTCTACATAGTGAAACCACACTTGTTTCCAATATGGATTTATGTACAAAACTGCTGCTATTCCCAACAGTACCATCAAGTAAGATGCACCAAAGCTTCCATAGAAGGCATTCATGTCAAGAAAACTATTATCCTCTTGATACTTGGTTGCATTTTGGGATGGTGATCCTGCATCACAATTGTTTGGCAATGGCGGCCCGCTCAGGAAAGGATTTACCTCGTAGCTACTATTGTCGAATGTTGCGAATTGTGCAACCATGTCATGTGTTCTTCCTAACAAGTTGTTGTGTGCTACAATGAAGTTAGAAAGATAATGTAACTGAGGGAGCTGATGAGGTATGTTCCCCTCCAGCTTGTTGTAGGAAAGATC
>JANIMX020000120.1:3463248-3474209 GCA_024582655.2 Erythroxylum kunthianum | reverse complement strand
CTCAATCTGACGCATGTAACATTTGTAGACCATGCAAGAGAAATGCTCGTATCAATTAATTTATCTCTTTCATACACACCTTGACATTGCCTATTTTATAAATGTTGTGAGTCAGTTTATGCATAGCTCGTAGGACTATACACCATAGTATATTATTATAATAAAGTTGCTATTATCATTGCTCATGATCCAATTCAGTACAATCGTACATAATACATTCGTATTGACGGATTCTTTATCAAAGAAAAATCGAATGATCAAAACTTAAAAATCAGTTATACAAATTGAGAGAATTAGTTAGCAAAGTTGTTCACTAAAAACCTATGTGGCAAATTGTTTCATTCATTTGTATGCAAAATACTTATAAAAGTTATCTATACACCATTTTAAGTACATATATATTATTTAAGAATAAATTAAAAGAGATAGTTGTATAATTTAATATAGCTATATTTTCTTATTTATATATTTTTTATTTGTAAATCTTGATTAAATATAAATATATAATCCAGTGTAAGAGAATTATAACAACCTATTTTCCTTGAAATTCTTTGATCCTA
Source organism: Erythroxylum kunthianum (assembly GCA_024582655.2). Lineage (NCBI taxonomy): Eukaryota > Viridiplantae > Streptophyta > Magnoliopsida > Malpighiales > Erythroxylaceae > Erythroxylum > Erythroxylum kunthianum. Next base: position 3,473,649 of record JANIMX020000120.1, on the reverse strand, counting down.
AAATGTTAGGCTTTCTAACTTTGACTTGGTAATAAAATATTAGTGGTATTGGTATTGTTATCTTCTTTCTTTCTTTTTTCTTTATTTGATAGATGAAAACATAGAGGAGAGAGTTCCATAGGGTTGAGGAAGAAGGCCATGTAAACTTTCATGTCTTAAAATCAGCAAATGTGAAGAAAGAAAAAAAAAAGAAACGGAAGGTTGGACATGGATTCCTCTTCATGTATTAACAAACTCCTCCATTGAAATATAATTATTCCTTAGAAACCACTTTCCCCTAGTAAAATTGACGATGAACTACATTTTGCAATTTCTTCAACATATGAAAAGAATTAAAGTGACGAAGAACAACACTTTTGCACATTCAGATAGTGTGTATCTGCTGATCCACTGCAGTTGATATGTTTCGAATTGACATTTTGGGCAGTGTTAGCAAAGGAAGACTAATATTACCTTCTAATAAAATATTCACAATGCGGGTCTTGAAGAATCAGCTAATGACCTAAACCATTTATGTGGCAGCCAAGTTTATACATGACTTAATGCCCCTGCTCGTCCATGATGTGTAAACAAAGCTCATGTAGCATTTTTCAACAGTTGCTTGAGATGTCTTCTTCCAAATTTCATGAAAAATGCCCGCCCTTGCTTAATTAAACACTAATATTCTCAAGAACTATCCACGACCATTAATATGTGAAAAAAATATGGGTAAATAAGAATATAACGTCAAAAGAAAGATACAGCAGCTTGAGCTCGGCGGTCTTGACCATTACCATGTTATAATTTAAACTTGCTATAGAATGGGTTAGTGTCAAAATCTTCACAAACTTTTAAATACAAAATTGCAGTTAATAAATACTTCCTAGTAGGTTAAGTTCAAGTTTTCATGATTTAGCTACCACTGGCTTTGTCCTGGCACGACTTCGGTTCGTCTTCTGCTTTTTCTTCGGTTCATTATTCTTGTGATCATGGGATTTTTCGTAAGGATCCACATCTTCAAATTTAATGGGTTTAATTATCACTCCCGTTTTTTTCACCACCTAAGATCAGAAACAAGACATGCAAGCAAAATAATCAGCAACCATTGGTGGTTAGCTATTGGTTTCTGTCAATCATAATACATAGAAATAGAAGGAAATTATATGATCACGAATTTGTAGCAAATAACTGACCTCAGGCCTAGTAAGAGCTCCAACTGCTGTAGCAGGATTGAATTCAGGTCCTATAGGCATGCGAGTGCTTTGTTCAAATACTTCTTTTGATGTGAAAGGATAAGGCAACGTTTTTGTCAACAATTTCTCAGCCTGCCACAAAAGAAACAGAGGCATTAATCAGCAGAAACGACTAATTACTCTGGACTCTAAGCAACTATTCTAGGATTGACATGATAAAACCTGACATCTCCAAAATCATCTCAAGTGTTCAATTTTATATTAGTTCAACCAAAACAATTACTATCAATAGAAACTTTCTATACCTACATTCTTCAATAATACACCAAGGCTAATAATGGGAGTGAGATCTGCCTGGTGAATGATGTAGTAGAGACCACTGACATTTTTATCCAACTTCTCAGAAATGATAACATTTTTAAGATGTGCATCTTTCCTCCTCTTAAGAGCCGCTTCTCTTTTTCTGTTTGCACTTTCATGCTCTTGAACCATCCAGGAAGGCAAGCCTTTCTTTTTCTGAACATGAGTCCATTCACCCCAACCAGGAACCAAAATCAGTTTTTCAGGTTCTGGGTTTTCCTTGTTCAAAATTTCTTCTTTTTTCTTAGTAAATTCCTCCTCAACATCATCCCCGGCAAAAGCTTCACGGATAAGCTCTGCTTGAGAAGGAAGTTTATAAGATGATTTAGGGCCTGCAGACAACAACCCATCCACCATCTCCCCTTCACTATCTGAACCACTTCCCTCGCCTAGTTCCTACACAATCCACAAGACCACAAAGGGAAAAAAAAGAGTAAGAAACAAATAATCACTTATAAAAGCCCAAAATGAAGACAAATGGATGATGCCATGCCTCTAAATCTTGATTTTGGGTGACTTGTTCAGTGACTTTTGAAGACTTTTTGATACTTCTATCCTCGTCATTTTGTGTGCCCATCTGCTAGTTACATGCCAACCAGTATGACCATATTCAGTTTTCCATTTGAAAAATTGCATACAAACAAAAGGAATTCAAAAACAAACATAACCTTCTTCCATGTATCTGATACAAATATAGCAACATCATAGGTTGTTTTGGGACCCGATTCTGCAACAATATCATCCAAGTTCTGCAAGCTCTAAAAGGGTTATATAATTGAGACAAAAACAAAAGAAAAACTTCAAATGATGGAAATTAGAAATATGAATACCTTAAGCTCAGAATCTCGAGGAGACATAGAACTGTCATCAAGCGAAACAGACTTGAATTTGAAGTCCTTCTGCGAATTATTTGTGCTGTACTGGCCATCATGAATATTTTCATTGGCATCTAGCTCTGCGTCACTTCCACTGTTTTCAGAACTATTGTCCAACTTCACTCTACTACTTGGCTCCACAGTCTGCTTCTTAGGCACACCAAAGACCCTTCTCCCACTAATGGTACCTGGTTTTGGTTTATCCACCCCACTTGTATCCTCTAATTGCTTTAGAGATGATTCATACTCTTCAAGATAAAGTTTAGCTTCTTCTGCAGCTGCTTCCTTCCTTTTCTTCAAACCGCGAACCTGCCAAAATAATCAGAGAAGATAAGTTAATAAAGTAAACAAAACTAGAATCCCTCTTTTCTGATCCAGTTCCTCCACCACTGCAAAACCCCAATTAAATTCACACATGATACACATTTTAGTTATTGGGGAAACCCAAGTACTCTCATTCAGGTCTGAGAAATTTTATGAATCGTCTGATTCTTGATTATCAAATCAGATATAAAATAAAAGCAAAAATGGCATCACAAATAAGGACAAAAACTATTTATACATATCTACAAGCATAGTACCATGATTCTAGGTTAAGTTTTTACAAAGAAGAAAAAGGAAGAAATCCAGATCTTCAGGCAGAGGGACCTCAGGAGTACAAAAAGTAAAAGCACACAAGGTAAAAATGAAAACATGGCTCCACAGACATTACCATGAAAGGTAAAGAAAGAACTCCAGAACTTGGCTGTTCATCATCTTCTTCCAATACTTTAACTGTCTTCTCTTTTGCTTTTACTAACAATTTAGATGCTGCTTCTTCATCAGATCCAGCTAAATCTTTGTCATCTTCCTCATCAGTACTTTCATAACTGCTGCTATTGTCTTTCATAGAATTCATCTTTCGAGTCAAAAGAGAATGCTGGTGGAGCTGCTCAGCTAAAGCAACCCTAGTGCCCTCATCTTGAACGTTCAAACCACGCTCTAGAATACGCTTCGCCCATCTAGAACTGTTCTTATGTCTCAAAGTCAATCGCTCCTGCACGAAATTCAAGTTGAAAAGAATAAAACTTCAATGGCATCATGCAGGAAAATTTGATAACAGATTAATCTTCTGAATACAATGTTTCTGCACTATATGTTAAACTATCAATTACCTCTGCTCGTTTATATTCTTGCTTCATTGCCAGTTCTTTTGCTGCTTCTGGATCCATCTGTACGTCACGAGATGCTGTTTTCATCTTATCTTTCTTCAGAAGACGATGATATGTTTTTGATTTTATGTTTTTAATGCGTTTCATCTTCATTTCATGACGGAACAGAAGGCTGCGCATTTTAGCAATATGATTCTGTCTGTCCCTAAAATCTTCCACAGATATCTGCCAAAAACATACAATTACTTTGTTGAGACACACTAGTAGTACGGCCTACATATCAAGAAATCCCCAGGCCTAGATCTGACCACAGCACAAATCTCAAGACAACAAACAGTATTTACAGCTTCCATACCTTATTTAGTTCAAGAAGCCTGGCACCATCTTCTTTGTAAGCGTCCATAACCTTTTCATCATAAACAAGTGAAGCCATTTTTTTCTCAAATTCAGTTCTAGGTTCAAATTCAGAGGCAATAGCCCCAACAGTTGAAAACCCCACATCTATATCTTTGTCAAATATAATGGTAGGAGCCTCTCTATTTCTCTTAACTAAGGGCTCCCACTTAGTAATATCTTTCTTTGATTTTTCATAAGCTGCCTTCCTCTCCAACCTTTCTTGAACTTCCTTCGGAAGTGGAGCTTGAAGAGGCTCAAACTTTCTCTGCATCTGATGTGTTCTCTTCCGAAGTTGGCTATAACCAGGTTTTCCCTCTAGACCTTCAAGAAGATCTTCAAGAGTAATGCGGCCATTACCATCTAGAACATCACGAGTTGGATTATACTCAGACTCCGGGTAGGGCTCAGATACAACAACATCCCTTCTATTCTTTTTTCCTGACAGCAATACAAAGTTTAGATGAGGACAAAAACATATACACAATCCTAATGGTCCTAGGCTAACTGAAATTGATCAACAGGAGATAAACCTTCAATAGCCTCTCTAGGCAATCCAGTGATATCTTGCAACATCCTCACATGCCCTTCCTCATCATCTTCCTCGCGATCACTACCAACGTGGTCTGCACCTCTTCTTTTAAAATCTAGGCCACCATTGTTATTTTCATCAGCATCATAGTCGCTATCATCATCGGACTGCACATTCTCATCCTAAAAGAGAAAATTATTGTTAACAAATAACAGCTGTTACCACAAGCGTAAGCTGGAAAAGGCAATGATGTATAGGAACAAGCCGTCATGCAATCTGACAACAAACACAGAAAAAAAAAGGAAGAAAAGAAAACAATACCATCCAGGTTTATGTCCTTGCTGCAACTCAGTATTCACCATGACAACATATCATTTGAAATTAACAAAACTAACATAGTAAATCCTACTACGCACCTACCTGAATCCTAAATTGTATCTATTTTGGCTTCTAGATATCACAGTAACAACAAAAAATTCAAACAAAAACAAAAGAAAACGCTCTAAACGAACACCTGGAATTGATCGGGCAACTCGTACTCATAGTTGTCGACAGGATCGTAACGCCTGTTCTTCTTGGACTCCTCTTCAGGCACGCCCTCCTCGTACTCGTAAAAGTGGTTGCCTTCATCGGAGCTGATGTCTTCGTCTTCCTCTCCACTGTTGAATTGGTTCTTAGGGTTTACACGGTCGAGCTCTTTCCGCAGCGCGTTAGGCAAGTGAGGACCGCCTCTCTTCTTCTGTTTCTTTTTCCCACGATCGCCTTTGCTTCGCTTGAAAGTTAGGGTTTTAGGTTTCGAGTTCTTCGAATCATCTCTTGTTTTTCTCTTCTTGTCTACCATGGCTGTGGATTGCGGAGCTCCTCCCGAGCAGGACAAGTACAAACGCTGTGAATTTTTTTGTTCTGCTACCTGCTGCTGTAATGTAACGGCTCACTACGGCTGTGAGTGCGGAGTGCAGGATCCGAACCCGAATTTGTGTTAGAACCGGTGGGCTGTTTAATCCTTATTTATAGGAGGACCGTGTCGGGTCTCCATTTTGCGTGGGTTATTAAGAATATCAGGTCCAAGCTCAAAAGCTTCAAATGCATTATTTAAGTGCCTGATGATAATTTGTATCCTTATATTATCCTATTTAAGTTCTTCATTTTTTAATTGTCAAATAAAGCAGAAACTGTGACTAGTTGAACCGTAAAATAGTAATGTGATATTAATTAATTAATTTTAACTTTAGTAAATTTCAATAAAATGCACTTGTATTAAAAAATTACTCATGAAATGAAGATAAAATTAAAATTTTCTTTGAATCTTTTTAAAAAATAACATAATTATGTTTTCATTAAAATATTTTATTAATTTTTTATGGGACATTAAAAGTCATTATTCTTAGCACATAATCAATTGCTTGACATTAAAACTAACAACCATCAATCTGGTCATTTTATCCTACAAAATTACCAATATTTGCAAAAATTATAATTTTTATCTTTAATTCTTAATATTGACTATCACATTGGCATAATAAAAACTAACATGTCATCATTGAAATAAATTATACTTTTATACTGTCACAAAAAATTGTATAACAATTAAAAAAATTCGAATTTCTAGCAAAAAGTATCCTTAAAGCTTTGCGTTAATTGCTAGACAAAAGAATACTAACACTATTTTCATCATTTAAGTTTCAATTTCTCTACCAAGTAAATAATTTGATTTTCCAAGCGGGACACAAATGACCGAACATTCCAATTGAGTTGAACTGTCTTTGTCTACAATTCATGATGTGCTTTATTTAAAATTTAAAGGATTTGACAATAACGCCAATTGTTTATTTACAAAGCCAATATTGAATAAATCTTGTTCTAGTAATAATATATTTTAATAATTAATAAATCAAATCTTCAAAATTTGATTGAAAATATAATTTTATTTGTCAGTAATTGTAGTACACAGTTTCAAATTAGAGATTGTAACGTTTCCTAAGCCATACCATTTATTTGTCGTTTACTTTGGAGAATTAGTGTTGTAGAACTTTATTATCTCTTCGAGCATCAGAATCTAGTACCATAATTCAAAACACTTGAAAGAAAAATACTGATCGATTCGAAGTTATTCGTTAGTTTGACAGTAATTTTCATTGTTAACTATACAGTTTAAGTGTTTCTTGTCAAATTTTGATTGGTTTCAGGCCCCGGGCGCTTCAAAATTTGTCCTCGGATTACCTCCGTTCACGTGTTTTGGCAAAGCTTGTCTAAGTGGAGCGACTGCCTTTGTCATTGTCTACGTTCCAAACATGAAGGAAGTCACGGTGATGATTCATTCGAAGATTTCAGAGAGCCAGGTGGTGTAAGAAAAGTACACACGCAACATGGGGACAGGACCAGAGAAGTGATCAACCTGTACAAAGAAATACTATGCAAGACGAGAAATATTAATGCAATACATGCTTTCTGGAGAAATAATCCAATATTGACAAGCGAGTTGTCTTGATGAATGTGTTAAAAGTGAAACGAGTGACCTAGCTACTTGGGAGAGTGCTTTACGAACCTGCAAGAAGATGCACCATGAATCGAGGTAGTTGTTGCCTCATTGGAGGGAGCACACAAAGGCGAGAAGCCCGTGTTGGAGAAGGGGAGCGCGTGCAATAAAAGTTGCATTGGCATTGAATTATTGAAAGGTTGCAAGTACGTTTGCACGTGCCCTGCTTCTCCAACGAGGAACTACTCACCCATCAAAACATTGTTGATAACCACCACTTAACAAGGAGGAGGCTGTGATGTTAAAAGGCTTGAGAGGTAACTCACTAAACCCTTATATTTATAGGTGTAAGTGCATAGAGACTTGGGGAGAAAAACACCGAGAGAGAGAGAGAGAGCGAGAGGACACAGGGTCAGACAGAGACAGAAAGATTGCTTTATTTATAGCCAACAAAAAGGCAATGAGTGAATTTAAAGTGTTGGTGTGAAAGTAAAATCGCAACTCTCTGGTAATCAGCAGCCTTAAGGCCATGTCATGCAATCATGGTGGTTCCATTGCAAAGAAATTGATTTCATATACGTAAAGAAAGACTCACGCAATCTCATTTCTGGCCTTAATTCCACAAAAGCCACCAACCTTTTGTTCGTCTTTGCAAAGCAAAGCACAGTGAGACAAGTGCAGAGCCTTTGATGAGAGAAGCCTATATGTCAAACAACATCACCTTTTGCCTAGCTACCCGATTCTAGCCTTTGGATCACGAACCCTTCTGCCATTAGTACTTATGGGTCCCATGGAACGGCGGTGTGGGTTTGGATTTTCTTATAAATATTGTTCTGATGATACGGGAAGATATAAACATTGCTGGTGCAACTAGTTGACGAGAATAATGTAAGAGTGCACGTAGTCTTTGCGTGTTGATCCAAAGGTTTTTGAGTACTTGGAGAGTGAAGTGTGCGAGTTGTTTGAAAGAGTTTTTGCTCCCTAGGTAGAAATGATTCCTTCTAGTGGATAGGTACCAGCTTTTTCCCCCACAATTTATGGTGGGTTTTTCACTTTTCATGGTTTTAAGAGTACGAATTGCTGCAAGTTTTGAGTCAAATGAACAGTGTAATTGGGATAGTATTAGCTACGGTTGAATGCTTTAAATAGTGTTAACTCCCACTATGCTTCACCCTTTATAGAACTCGCACTGTCGCCCAACGGGTAACCAAAATTTAATAGTAGTGGCCAATAGTGAACCTCTCATGTCTCGTCCCAACAACCCATCATGTTGATGTTACAAGGTTGGTGATAGGTTATAAAGCATATCAGTGAAGGTTTAGGGTTGCATGCCATAGGTCAGAGATTAATGCAATTCGACATCAAAACTTCAGAAGTACTGGTGATGCATAAGGATGGAATCAGCCTTCTACAGATAAGAATCCATTTAAAGTTAATTCCTTGAAGCCTCGAAGATGTTTACTTACTCCGCAAATCCCTAGAGTAGGCAACCGCTGAATCCATTTAAAGTTAATTCCTTGAAGCCTCGAAGATGTTTACTTACTCCCTAAATCCCTAGAGTAGGCAACCGCTGAAACTTGAAGCATTTACTTATCCCATCCATTGGGCTTCACAAGAACCTTTTCTAAATGGAAGAGGTCCAAGTATGGCAGGTGAACTGAAACCTACCTCTAAAAATGATCGGGGAAATGGGACTTGGCGTCATTCGTTTGTCCTGTTGAGGAAGAACATAGATTCTGGCGTGAGATCATCATCAAATCTAGAGATATAAATGGTAGCGTGTGCACTCTGCTCTTGTGATGTTGCAGTAAATGCTTTACTTGGTGACACACTCATATCCGTTCAAATACTATTTGAAACTCGACTCACTCATGCTTTCAAGAAGCTAAATTCTACTGCACTCGATGCATATGTTTGACTATGCTTGGGGAAGAAGGAACCATAACTACAACGATAATCCAAGGCAGTGACGTTCAGTAGAACAGGCTACAGGAATCATTTCACTTGCGTACTGAACAAATAAGGGACACGTATGTACCCGCAATATATGGACAATGTTAACGTAAGTTCTCATACGTGGGAGGTAAGAATCCAAAAGCAAGATCACGTCCGACTTTTTTTTGTCGTCAATAACCCATCCAAAGTTTCAAACGTAGGTTTTATATTCATGACTGATAGGAAGATAATGAGAAAATTTTTTGTCCCATATTTAGTTATTATATAATTTATTTTGTAAACAATTAATTATTTTATTTTATTTTTATAAATAATTAATAAAATTTTCCAATAATTTATAAAAATTATTAAAATTTAAATAAATAAAAAATTTATGATAAGAATAAAAGTATAAATAAAATAATTGTTCTAGAAATTAATATAAAAAAATTATAATATGTAATTTTAAGGATAGTATTATGATAAGAATCAATATATTTTGACAATATCTAATAATATCTCTAATCTCTCTCATTGTAATATTTAAATTCAGCTTATTCCCATACCCTTTTAAGAATAAAAGTCCAAGATTGTTTATAATTTATTTCCGTTTTATCATTTCTTATTTTATCTATCTTTAATAACTAAACAAGTAAAAATTAAAGCTTACGTTCTCATTCTCACCTTTTCGTTACTAATTACCAAACAAGGGGTAAAGGCTAAGCAGAGGTAACAAATCTGAAATGAGAATGGTGGAATATCACATAGATGGTGGTCAATGCTTGTACATGGAATTCACTTTAACCACATAACGGATTGTGATCTAATCCACACTCTAGATTATATACTCAAATGTACAGTAAGGTGTGCTACAAGAACATGCAAACAAGATCTTAGACCGTCTCAATTATGTATCCAGCCCACAGATAATTGAGGATTTTAGGGATAATGGTTATAACTTGTTGCTCCTTCGGCTACAAGTTAAATGGACCTTCATCCAAACAAGCACAAAATTAGGCATGTCATTTGTTGTAGTTAGGTCTGATGACTGATTTTCTTAAAGAGGTTAGTTGTACCCCGTGGTCTATCAAGAAAACATCATAAGCATACTGAAAATTTAAGATTGTTTAAATTTTATTCTTAATCGAATAGACTGTTACAGATATGTTTGGACAGTAACAAATTAACAATGAGGTGTTATAGTTATTCAAACACAATGCACGACGAATCTGGTAGATATAGATTCGTCTAGAATTTAATATGTAAATAAACAATATTAAGAATGCAGAATTATAAGACGACAATAATACAATAATTTGAGCTTAACGTGAGAAAAACCTCAATAGGGAAAACTCACGTGTCCGCACTCTACGAACAAAAATTAATCACTATATAAGAAATGAGTTTAAACATATCAATATAAACAACAAGATAAATCTATGCATAGACTTATCAAACATCCAAGAAATAGATCACTCCCTGATCCTTCATTGGCATGTAATATGAG
>JANIMX020000120.1:3281498-3292733 GCA_024582655.2 Erythroxylum kunthianum | reverse complement strand
TGATATTATATATAATTGTTGGCAATTATATGGGGATATAACTGCATAATAATTGCTAGCAATATGTCCTTAGTTGTTATTGTAGCAATATACATATTTATAACAACTATTAATTGATTAATGAGAAGGGTAAAATTGAAAATTACATATTAAATCTATGAATTGTAGCTACTGAACCAAACATGAATGCAATGAAAATTAGACCATAAATCCATTGATTTATATTCAAATCTAAAAAATAAAATTAACAAAATCCATGAATTTCACAATCCATTGATTTAAAATCCATGGATTTTAGAATCCCTTAATCCAAAGGAGACTTATATATAATTTGTTTAAGAACATTTGCATTTACCATTTACATATCAGTTAAGCATTAAACTTAAATTATCACAAATCAAAGATGTTGAAAATCATAATAATTTATTTTTTTTTGAAAATAATATCACTAAAAAATAAAGATTCATAATGAGTATACAAACCAAAAGGTTACTGAGGTTTGCCCCCCTTTAATGAAGCTCAGAGTTTTGATTCAGTGTGTCGGCTCAAACCCAACAATGCATTGCAAAGATTTGTATTTACCATTTACTTACCAGTTAAGCATTAAACTTAAATTATCACACATCAAAGATGTTGAAAATCGTAATAATTTAAAATTTTTGGAAAATAATATTTTAAACTCTAAAATAATATCACTAAAAAATAAAGATTCATAACGAGTATACAAACCAAAGGGTGACTAAGGTTTGGTCCCCTTTAACTAAGCCCAGAGTTTTTATTCAGTGTTTCGGCTCAAGCCCAACAATGCATTGCAACGTAAGGCCTCGTTTGGATTGATAGATTTTGAATGAGGAAAAGTAAATAATCCATTGATTTGTCTCAAATCTTTTATTTGTCTAGCTAAAATAATCTCAAATCCATTGATTTTTAAAAATTATTCACCCTTTACAATCATTCATTTTTGAAGGATTTACAACATGTTTATACATAGGTCCCCCTAACTTTATCGTGTGACATAACTAAGGTGCTACTCCTTTATTATTATTTGTTTTAAATAAAATAAGTTATAATATTTAAGATATTATATATAATTGTTGGCAATTATATGAGGATATAACTGCATAATAATTGCTAGCAATATGTCCTTAGTCGTTATTTTAGCAAAATACTTATTTATAACAACATGTAATTGATTAATGAGAAGGTAAAATTGAAAATTACATATTAAATCTATGAATTGTAGCTATTGAATCAAACATGAGTGCAATAAAAATTAGACCATAAATATATTGATTTATATTCAAATCTAAACAATGGAATTAACAAAATTAATGAATTTCACAATACATTGATTTAAAATCAATGGATTTAAATGGTAAATGCAAATCTTCTGAAACAAATTATATATGTCTAGTTTGGAAATAATATTTTTAACTCTAAAATAATATCACTAAAAAATAAAAATTTATATTGAGTATAAAATCTTAAGAGCGACTGAGGTTTGGTCCCCTTTAACTACGCTCAAAGTTTTGATTCAGTGTATCGGCCCAAGCCTAACAATGCAGGCAATAAAAAGGTTTTGCTCACTACTCACGCCACGTAAGGTCCTAAATCCCTAGCGGGCAATAAAAAGGTTTTGCTCACTACTCACGCCACGTAAGGGCCTAAAACCCTAGCGGGCAATAAAAAGGACTTCTGCCTCTTGCTCACGACTCACGCCGTCCTGCAACTGCAAACCTCCACCAAAATGGTAATCTTCTTCTTCTCCACCCCCCCAAATTCCTAATCCCAACACTAACTCTCTCCATATCATTCTCACTTGTTTAACTTGATCACTGCAGGGTATAGATTTGAAAGCCGGAGGCAAGAACAAGAAGACCAAGCGCACTGCCCCTAAATCCAATGATATCTATCTCAAGCTCCTCGTCAAGGTCCCACCCTCTTCTTGTTTGTTTTGTTTGATTTCATGTGTATTGTGTTTGCATTTAAGTGGATGCTGAATGTTTGGATCTGTTAACAGTTATATCGGTTTCTGGTGAGGAGAACTGGAAGCAGGTTCAGTGCGGTGATTCTGAAGAGGCTTTTCATGAGCAAAGTCAACAAGGCTCCTCTTTCTCTCTCCCGTTTGATTCGTTTCATGAAGGGCAAGGTTTTGTTTCTCTCTTCTATTTGTGAACGATGAATAAGCTTAGTGTAGCTTATTGTGAAACTTACCATTATTGTTTTGACTTCACTTGTTTAGGGTTCAATTTTGTATGTATGACTTTTACTGACTACAGTTATTTTCCATCAGGAGGATAAGATCGCAGTGCTTGTTGGAACTGTAACTGATGATATTAGGGTGTATGAGGTCCCTGCTTTGAAGGTTACTGCCCTGAAGTTCACTGAGACTGCTAGGGCTAGGATTGAGAAGTTTGGCGGAGAATGCTTGACGTTTGATCAGCTTGCTCTCAGAGCCCCTCTTGGACAGAATACGGTATGCTCTCTATTAAGATTGTGAAATCTGTTTTATCATTCATGGGATCCTTGTGTTTGCGTCAAATTCTCATTCAAGTGGACCGAAATTGATTGTGGTCGTATTGGATTTCTAGTTTTTAACATATTGCATTTTTTTCTAATATCTGTTAACCACTAGTGAGTGTTATGCCAAATGTTCTAGTTAAAATACTCCAAAAGTTACAATTTACTCACGATTTCAATTTATTGGCAATGATATTACGACCATGATTAAGTGAATTCATAATAATGTCAGGATCCGCCATATTTGGGTTTCAGGGTTCTATTTTTGCCTGTTGTCAATAGTATGGGGGGACACATACAAGTCCATGGAGGAAGTTATCTATAAGTGTGTTTATAGTTGTTGGTGGTTGTTACTTGTAGTTTTGTGTTGATTTCTCCATGCCCTTTTACTGGCTTTAAATGTTAAGGATGAGAGGAGATGAAACAAGGAGTGACATTAGGAAGTACAATATGCGTGTATTTTGGGGTTTTTTTTGTTATTTGGAATCAAGTTTTCCTTGGGATAACTAGATGGCAAGTCTTATCGTCCTATATTACAGGTTCTTCTTAGAGGTCCCAAGAATGCTCGTGAGGCTGTTAAGCATTTTGGACCAGCTCCTGGGGTACCACATAGCCACACCAAACCTTATGTGCGATCAAAGGGAAGGAAATTTGAGATGGCAAGGGGAAGAAGAAATAGCCGCGGTTTTAAAGTTTGAGTTATTAAAATTGTCTGAGATTCACCTAGTTATTCCAACATGCAATTGGTTTCATTTTCTGTTATGTTATTTGTTTTCCTTCCATGGAACTGTTACCTTGTCTTAGCATGTAACTTTCTGAGTTTTTTTGGAAGCTTCAATTTAAACGAAGGATTTGTCATCTAAAAATGGCTTGGATTTATCATCCTTTTCAATTCGGTTACTCTTTCGCTACTAGGTCCCAGCTCAAAACCTCGACAACCTTATTACATGTTTAAAGGTTTTCTTTGACAAAGAAGCAGTCCATTAATGCCGGAGCTATAGAGAGAATCTTTAGTACTATACCAGAACTGGGTAATTATTCTGTGCCATCTTTGATAGCATGAAAGGCTCTGTTGATGGAATCTGATCAGCCAAGCTCGGAGATTCTATGAAGTTGCATGTTAATAGGGTTTTAGACTTCAGAGGTCATATGAGTCGAAGACTTGGGAATAATATGGGAGTTTTAGGACTTATGTTTGCTGCGATTGAAAGTCGTTTGATTCATTTGAGAGACGTTGATGATTTGGCTAATACTGTTTTTGTTAGGCTTTGGAAGAGGGCGATTTATAAGGTTACAAGAGGGCCGAGGTCGGTGGCTATAACTGGGATCACAATAGCTGAGACTGGCCAGAAAGCAAACAGTTAAGAGACATGTACCCATTTTATCTTGTATTTCAGGCTTCAGGTTTTGCTAGGACAGCAATTGGTGTAAAAAGATAAGCTTTATAGTCACACGAAGATAGGTTTCTTTCTGGAAAAGAAAGACGTGTGAGTTCGACTCTCGTTCTATCGATGTTCAACAGTTTATCCTTAGGAGCTCTGGGATGAATACCCATTTAGAGTGATAGTAGCTGTGAAAGTATTGAATCAGTAAACCGTTCCTAAACTTATAATTTTTTTAAAGGTGGATAAAGGGTTTTATGCGACTGTTGTCTTTCTTATCTGACAATGGATTCCATTAGGTAAAGTGGCATGTATACGGTATTAATACCCATTATTAGATTATAACAATTACTAAATAATGTCACGTCAATATCCACATAAGTTTAGTTTTGACCAAGTTAACACTGCTTTGCAAACAGTATTAATTGAACTTCTGGCCTTACAAATCCTTTGTAGCACACACAATACCCCTATAGAGATTAACCCATTCTACTAAAGAAAATCCTCGTATTCTCTAAACATTTTGTGTCTTAATAACCCCAATGACCTTCACCACCATCACCTTAAGTTGTACTTCTTAAAGTTCAAAGGAGAGGAGCCAATTGGTTGGATATATAAGGTAGAGATATACTTTTAGTTCAAGAAAATTGCTCATAATCAACAAATGCAGCTCGCCTTCTTTCATCTGGAGAGAATTGCTCTATAATGGTATTGGTGGTTGATGAAATTTTGAGGATGACTTGCTTGGGATGAATTTACTAAGCCAATCCTCTTACACAGTAGACCAACTAACAATGACAACCCATCAAAAGCTCTAACTTGACTTAGACAGACCTCAACTATAGCAGCTTATTAAGAAGCTTTCAAAAAGCTTTACCACCGTGTTGATGGCTTACCTGAAACTTTTCATATTGGTTATTTATTGTTTGACTTCGTGTTATATTTACAGATTACCAGTAATTCAAAGTAAAAAGTTCCAATTTATTATAATAAATCGAGAGAAAATAGACTGTGTTAGATATTGTAAAGCATTCACAATCATCGTTCAAGGTAAACCCATTACAACATATTATTATGTTCTTCATGTTGTAGAGTACCAGTTAGATTTGGGAGTATAATGATTGGAGACTTGTGGACCATTTAAGATGGACTATAAGCAACTAACCATGACATTCAAACTTGGGGGAGTGGCCCACACGTTCTAAGGCTTGAGACAGGTTGACATTAACGCTTTAATTGATAAGGAAATTAGTTGCTCATAAGGTACTGGCTTGACATAACCCAACTCCTAGTTGTATTCCGACAAGTGTTTGAACCATCCCATAACCTACCACCAAAATGATCACATATGTTACTGCATTCCCTTACAACCAACACGCAAAGCCAATAAGTGTCAAACCGTATTGGTACCATTACTACCCAAAAAATGGAATAGAAAAGATGGTGAGAGAATTTCTACAATTTGGGTCTATTAGCAAAAATAGCATGTAGGGGTTAGCAATTTTGTGTAGACTATTGGGCTATGAACAATATAATAGTTAATGACAAATACCCAATTCCAATGATTGATGGACTTCTTGATGAACTTTAAGGAGTCAAATTGGATTTAAGTGTGAGTTTTTATTAGATTTAGGCGTAACATAAAGATATTGTGAAGACGACTTTTTTGGACGTATGAAGGGCATCATTTGGCCTCACCAATGTCCCAACCACATTCCAAAGTCTCATGAATGACCTCTTCCATCCTTATCTTCGGAATTTTATCTTGGTATTCTTTAACATGTATACGAAGATATGGGAAGAGCACCGTTCACATCTTTGAATTGTTCTCACCATAATAGTAACTAACATCTTCACCACTTCTCTGGATCCCAAATTTCTCTAAACAATTTGTGATTAAAATTGATGCAAGTGGGACCAGATTTGGAGCATTCTTCACCTAAAATAATAGACCATTAGTTTATTTTTATGAAGTTTTAAAAGGACCAGCCTTGTTATTTTCTACTTATAAGAAGGATATGTTGGTTATTGTCAAAGCCATCCAAAAGTAACTACCTTATTTTCTCGGTAAATCATTTATTATCCGTACTGATAATAAGAGTCTTAGGTATTTACCTGAGCAACATATTACTACTCCAGTATAAACTCTATAGATTTCAAAGGTCTTTAGATATGATTATAAAATTGAGTATATACGACACTCCAAAAACCAAGCTGTTGATTCCTTATCTCGTATATTTGAATTTCAATTGTTATCTTTTTCAATACCTTATGGTAATAGTGGTTAGTGATATAAAAGGAGGTGAAGGGGGATTCTTTTTTTTTTTATCTAAATCTTTCTCAAACACAGAGTGTGGTTTAAAAATGATAAGGTTTATTTGAGTCTCATTTCAAATTTAATTTAGCAAATAATTGCACACTATCACTAATCACCTATTGGAGGACATTTTGGGTTCCAAAAAACATTATATCCCATTAAGATTAGCTTATTATGGCTTAACATGTGCCATACAATAAAGAGGTTTCTACAATAATGCAATATTTGTCAACAAAACAAAGGTGATTGTATGATACTAGTTAGGTTGCTTCAACCATTTCCAATTTTCGCTTAAATATACCAACATATTAATACATTTTATTGAAGGATTACCGCCATCAAATGGATATATTATCATCATGGCAATCGTCGATTGCTGAATAAAATATACTCACTTTGTAGCCTTAAAGCACCCATTAACTATAATTACTGTTTTTAATAAATTTTTATTATAGATGAATAAATATGGTTACACAGGGTTGAACCCTCAACTACAGAGGATTACAATGAGGGAAGTAGACTCACGACGAAACTAAGTAAACCAGGTAAACTTTCTAATCAGATTAAGTGGACTTTGATTGCAACTTCGAAAATTAGGGATCTAATCTCACTGATCAATTGCGGAGTAGACTTGGAAACTCCGGTAAATCTTCTTGCATTACGTTCCTTCCAAATAATGTACATGCAGCAACTGAGAGCAATAATGTGCAATTGCTTTCGAGTGTCAGACATGGGTGTAGAGACCAATGAAGCTAGTATACCATCCAGGTTGCTGTGAGGAAAAATCCACTAGGCAGTGCGTTGCATACTGAACTTGGCACCACATGTAATTTGTATGAGTGCATGAGAAAAAAATATGGTCTCTACTTTCCCTCTGCACGAGACAAAAGCTACAACTGTTATCTATATTCATGAAAGAAAGTCTATCAGTTGTACTCAGTCTGCCTTTTGTAGCAAGCCATATGAAGAAGCTAATCTTAGGCGGGATGGATTTATTCCAGCATATGGAAAACCACGGAAAAGAGGAGCTCCCAATCCTAAAGAGGTCCTGGGTTATTTTGTTAGTGATGGAATGGACAGGTTTGTACTTCCAATAGAAAACATCTGATTCAGATTCAGATTCATTCGGTGGATAATTTGGTTGCAGATGCACCAAGGTAGAAGGTAAGTTCCAAGAGTTTCCTCTAATAAAAGTGTTCATTCTAGTATGAAAAGGGTAGGGAAAAAGGTAAGTAGTTTGGGATTGTATTAACTGACCTTGTGATGACCAATTGTCAAACCATAGCAAGACCCTCCTGCTATTACCAATATGACAAGTGATGTTTGCCTTCACCCTATGTCTGAGTTTCAACAGTTGGTTAAGAAAATAGGAGAACTTTGGGTCCCCATTGAGTTGCCACAAACTTCTACCTTCAATCAAATATGAGTGCATCCAGAGTGGCCATAGAGATGACTTATCCTCTAATAACCACCACAGTCTATGATAATGAGGACTATATTACAATCTTTCATAGAAAAAATGCCCAAACCTCCCTCCTCTTTTGGACAACAGAGGTCTTTCCACTTCACTTTAGGTAAACCTTTGGTTTCATCCGAGTGACACCATAGGAAATTCCTTATAATTCTCTCAACAGACTTGATGATACTTTTAGAAAGAAATATATGGGAGCTCCGGTATATATGCATTGAATTCAACACAGATTTGATCAGCTGGAGCTTACTCGCATAGGACAAGAATCTGTTAGTCCAATTAAGAATTTTTTGATGCATCTTCTCAATCAAAGGCAAGCATTTAGTGTAGTTGAGTCTTCTAGTTGAGATAGGGAAACCCAAGTATAAGAGAGGGGGATATTTTAAAGCCATACATGTCAAGCTCTGGATTACAGCCTCCTGACTCTATGCTCCCTTGCATAATTTAAAGTGGCTTTTCTAAAAGTTGATGTGTAGTCCTGACATTGCTGTAAATCTATGAATTGCTATAAAGAGTGTTTGAACAGAAGATGAACTAGCATTCCAGAAAAGTAACAGATCATCAACAAAGGAAAGATTGGTAATTTTGATTTTCCTACATCTGGAATGGAATTTGAAAATTGAGTTATTAGTCACTTCCTATTGAATGATTCGGTTTAGGACTTCCATACAGAGGATGAAGATGTAAGGTGACAATGGATCACCTTGTCGAATTCCCTTACTAGCTTTGAATATCTGGGTGGGGGAACCATTTACCAGAACAAAAAAATATGTTGTGGAGATACACTCTTTAATCCATTGGATGAAAATACCTGGAAAACCAAAAGCATCCAACATCTGCCAAATAAACCTCCAGCTAATACTATCAAAAGCTTTATGAAAATCTACCTTAATGGTGCAATTGAGGGAGGAGTGAGCTTGAGAGTAACTTTTGAGCAGCTCCTGTACTATCAGTATATTATCCCCAATCTATCTTCCAGCTACAAATGCTCATTAGTTATCACTGATCAGCATAGGAATGACCTCTTTCAGCTTAGTAGTTAGGATTTTAAAGATGATTTTGTACAAGAAGTTAGTGCTGGAGATAGGTCTGTAATCATGGAAGGTTGATGGAGTAACTGATTTGGGGAGCAAAGATAGATGTGTTTTGTTTATTTCCTTCAGTAATACCCCATTAGAGAAGAATTCCAGGACAACTTGCTTTATAAAAGGGCATATTCGGACCAGGAGCTTTAGAACCATCCATACCAAAGATTGCATCATCGATTTCTTTCTCTTTAATAGGTCTAAACAGGTTGGTTGAGAGCATGTCATTAATCCTACTAGAGGTAAGATTTGGTAGATTCCATTCAAGATCTTGAGTGGCTGGAGATCCGAGAAGAGTTGCATAGAAACTGTATGCTTCATTCTTAATGAGTTCTACATCATTTATAAGTTACCCCTCCTGATTCTTAATGCTATTGATCTTATTCTGATTCTTCCTTGACAAAATGGAGTTGAAGAATAATTTGGAGCATCTATCTCCTTATGATAGCCATATGATCCTTGACCTTTGTTTCAAAAAAGAGAAGTGGTTATCAGCTGCAAGGAGGTACTATGCCAATGCCCCTTTTTTCCTCCTCTATAAGGGTTTGATCCGTTGGAGAGTTTATGAGACTTCTTTGAATTCACAAAAGGGTTTGTGTAGCTCCATTAAGATGCTCTTCTGTGGGTCCCTGATCCTTGTTTAACTTCTTTAGGCCAATTTTAATCCATTTCAGCTTTTGTAAGCAGACAAATTGCTTGGTTCCCTCAAATTCTTTCTCAGCTTCGGCCCTACAAATATTAAGGAAGTTGGAATTCTCTGCAAGATAGTTATTAAATCAAATGACTCCAATTCGGAACTTCCTGAGGAACATGCTATCAATGCATATAGGGCAGTGATCAGAAAGTAGAGGTTTAGAAAAAACCACATGACTTTATGGGAAAGTAGACAACCATTTAGGGTTAACCATGGCCCTGCCCATTTTCTTTCGTATAAACCAAGTACCTTGTTGTTTATTTGTCCATGTAAAAGTGGAGCCAGTTGTAATCAGATCCGTGATCCCCAAATTATTTACATAGTCCTTGAACCCACTTGCTGATCTCTTATACATCTGTTTCCTTGAGCCTCAGAGTAATGCAGAATAGTGTTAAAATCGCCAGCAAGTAACCAAGGATCCAAAATACGTCCTGAAATTGACCTCAGATTATTTCAAAGTTCCTTTCTTCTAAATTCCAGATTGTGAGCATAGATGAAAGAAATTACCAAATCAATATTACCTTGTTGCAAAAAACGACACCTAATATGCATGACTTGATCAGAAGAGTCCAACGAGTCAGCAAAAATCTCCTCAGAGTTGTAGCACACCACAATTCTATCCAGTATATGATGGGAATGGTTTGATAAGATCTTCCATTGAGGACCAAAAGACTGGAAGATGTGTAATTTATCTATTTTTATTTTTGTTTCCAATAATTCGAAAATTAGAGGCTTTTTCCTCATTACAAAATCCCTTAGAGCTTCTTGCTTGGAAGGGCTATTAAGACCGTGTACATTCCAAATGATAATAGTCATTTAAACAAGAGTTGATAAGGAGCCTTTTTTCCTACTCCTCGGTGATTTTCTCTTTGTTATTGTCTGGAAGAGGCCTCCATGAGAACAACCTTCTCCTGAAATGTCAGTCTTGGAGCTAGAAGACTCAGATTGGGAATGGATAGGATATACTGCTGGAGTATGATTCTGATCTACTGCAAGTTCCTCAGTGTGGTCCTCCAAAAAATTTTTCCTTCCTTTTGGACGTTGTAGGTGCCACTTCCTCGGCTTTTTTTTTCAACAACTATGTTTCCACTCGCATCAGTAGACTTTGGAGATTTAACAACCTCTTCCATAAGTTCCTAGTATTCTCCAGTTTGAAACTTTCTCCTAGTGGGTTGCCACAAATGCTTTTGGTTTTGGCTAGGAGGCTTCCAGAAGTAGGATACGACCACCAAGTCTTCCACCAACTGATTATTTTCCCCCAGCCTCTTAAGCAGAATTGTATCTGGTATAGTTTTCGACTGCTCTACACTGATACACAATCTAGCATATCCCACACGTTTTTTTGGCGGTGTTTTCATCCTTGCATAGTGGCTTACCAATATAGCTAGCCAGTGCACTGAGGCCCTGGGTTGTCCAATATTCTAGGGGGATGTTATGGAAATTAATCTATAACATAATACTCTGTATTTTGATGGTGTTTAGGTTTAACCTTGGTTTCCAGAATTGCAAAAAGAGTGGTTGTTGGCCCACATGCCATGACCCTTTGATGAAAACCACGTTAGGAGAAGCAAGAGACTGAACGTGAACAGTAACCACACGTGAACAGTGCGTGAATAGTAACATGAATAGTGCCGTGAACAGTAACGTGAATGTTTTGATGTTATCTAGATTTCCTATTCTAGTTTAGTTTAGATTTCCTATTCTAGTTTAGTTTAATTACTATTTGTTTTCCTATTCTAGTTTAGTTTAGTTTTCCTATTCCTTGT